>PVKU01008683.1:0-70786 GCA_004027475.1 Anoura caudifer | reverse complement strand
TATACGATATACCTTCCTACGAAACTCCCCTTTTCTCTCCTCCTATTAGCATCCAGTTGGCACCAACATTGCCATCACTACTGTCTATGACTAATGTCTATGGTTACATGGCTGGGACTAGGGTGTCTAGGCACAAAATTTAATGAGGCCCTCACTTTTAGGGTCATGCAAGTGCCCTCCTGCCAACATTTACCCAGGGTGGTAAATACTTGAGTCAAGGATACCAAGATCAAGAGCAGGTCTCTTGTTACTGATGAAATTCCAAGGGTCCTTAATTGTTACCAAACAACAAAGGGGGATCAGCTGCCCATTGCCACAAAGGACAAACTTGAGAGAGTTCTGGTGAGAAAGGAAAGAGGATTTTATTTGGATGCTGAATGATCTGGGAGAATGGGGGAATTACCCACCTCAAAGTTCATCTCCTTTGCAAAAACCAACCCAAACCCAGCTGTTCTCAGCAAGAACAAAACAAAAGCCAGTGCCCAGAGTTCCTGCTCCATTTTAAAGTACCAGGGACTTTCGGCCAAGATAGAGGTGTAGCTGGTCACGTTAGCCTCCTATCCCAACCAAGATTAAGGACAACAAAAATATAGAACCGAAAAAAAAGAAAACCCAACCAGGACAGAGAGATAATTGAATAGTGCGGGAGTCCAACAACATTCACCCAGCCTGGTAAGAGGGGCGGAGTCAGAGGCCAGCAGAGTCCATGGCCTGGGGAGTTGGGTTGCAGTGCCAGGTGCACAGTCACCCCAGGCACACAGGCTGTGGCATTGCCGAATGGGAGCAAACCCAGCAAGGAGCACAAGGTGGCTGACCGAGGACACACATTTGCGCACAGATAAACCAGTCGAAAACGGGCAGCAAGACAGACAGCGCAACGCAGGGCCCCAGCGCCGGGAAGTAAAGCCTAGAAGCACCTATTGAAAATACTTGTGGGGGCTGAGGTGCTGGGAGGCAGTCCCAGCCTCACAGGAGAGTTCATTGGGGAGACCCACGCGGGGTCCTGGAGTATGGGTAGACCCACCCACATGGAGGTCAGCACCAGAGGGGCCCAATTTGACGGGGAAGGAGGCTGAGGAGACAGGAAGCTGTGAGAGAGTGCAGAGCAAGCACCATTGTCCCCTCTCAGACCCTGCCCCCACATCTAACATCACAACCCAGCGACTGGGCTGCCCCCTCCTGGGGAACACCTAAGGCTCCGCCCCTCACTACGTAAGAGTCACTACCAGACAAAAATAGAAAGACCAAAACCAAGGATGGCTCAGATGGGAGAGCAGACCAGGGCCCCAGAGCTGATTCATCTGAGTGATCCGGAGGTGGTCAGCCTATCAGAAGGAAAACTCATAGCACTGGTAGCCAACCTATCAGAAGCACAGTTCAAAACTCTGGTGATTAGGAAGCTCACAGAATTGGTTAATTTTGGTTGCAAATTAGAGGAACAAATGGAGGCTACAATAAGTGAAATGAAGAAAAACGCACAGGGAACCAATAGTGATGGGAGGAAAACTGGGAGTCAAATCAATGGAGTGGACCAGAAGGAAGAAAGAAACAACCAAAGAGAAAAGAATGAAGAAACAAGAATTCAAAAAAATGAGGAGAGGCTTAGGAACCTCCAGGACATCTTTAAACGTCCCAACATCTGAATTATAGGGATACCAGAAGGGGAAAAGGAAGAGCAACAAGTGGAACACTTATTTGAACAAATAATAAAGGAGAACTTCCCCAATCTGGGAAAGGAAATAGTCTTCCAGGAAGTCCAGGAAGCTCAGAGAGTCCCAAAGAAGCTGGACCCAAGGAGGAATACACCAAGATACATCATCATTACATTAGCCAAGATTAAAATGAAGGAGAGAATTCTAGAAGCAACAAGGGATATGGGCACAGTCACCTACAAAGGAGTTCCCATGAGACTGTCAGCTGATTTCTCAAAAGAGACCTTACAGGCAAGAAGAGGCTGGAAAGAGGTATTCTAAGTCATGAAAGTCAAGGACCTACATCCATGATTGCTCTATCCAGCAAAGCTGCCATTTAGAATGGAAGGGAAGATAAAGCACTTCTCAGATAAGGCCAAGTTAAAGGAGTTCATCATCACCAAGCCCTTATTATATGAAATATATAATATTTCAGGGTCTTATCTAAGAAAAAGAAGATGAAAAATAGGACAGTAAAAAGATAGCAAACTCACAAATATTAACAACCTCACCTAAAACAAAAGTGAACTAAGCAAACAGTAGACCAGAAGCAGGAACTCAGAAATGGACATCACATGGAAGGTTTGCAACAGGGGAGTGGGAGGAGGAGAGAGGGAGAAAAGGTACAGAGAACAAGTAGCATTGATAGTGGGTAGAAAATAGACAGGGGGAGGGCAAGAATAGTGTGGGAAAAGTAGAAGCTAAAGAACTTATGACACATGGACATGAACTAAAAGGGGGAATGTGGGTGGGAGGGAGTATGAAGGCTGGAGGGGAATGATGGGGGAGAAATGGGACAACTGTAATAGCATAATCAATATAATAATTTAAAAAATAAAAAATAAAGTACCATCCTTTGGAGCCTGCAGGCAGCTGCTAAGTGGTCATCCAGGTAGCTTAGTTTATTTCCAGATGCTTTCTGGGCTTCAAGCTCCCTCCTAGAGGCTATATATAGAGCTGGTGTGGCCATGGCCATGCAATTTCTAGGGCCACAAGGTCATGTGTTCCCAGATAAGAGAGCCTGCGAACACACTAGCAAATGTTCCCCCAGGTCAGACAGGCATACAGAGAGAGAGAGAGAGAAAGAGAGACCCCCTCCTGAAGGCCATGGGCCAGATGACTGCTAAGGCCATGTGGCCCATGGAAAGGACAGGCCTGTGCATCATTTGACTGTATGTCCCAAGCAGTGAGAGACAAGCAAGAGATAGTTTCTTTGTACCACTGGGACTCTATTTGTTTTGGGTGTGGGACAGGATAGGTTCTTTCTCAGAATGACCAATTAACTTCCCAAATTTTTGTGTGTTTTGGGTGGGTCCACCTCCCAACTTGTCCCTTCTTTTCTCAGGCTAGACTGACAGGCCTCTTTGGTCTAGCACCTCCCTCTGCCACCATTCTGACTTCCAAGACACATGTGCCTGCCTTCCTCTGGTCCCACCCCCCAAATCTGTTACTGGAGGTGGGTAGGGGTCTTTATCATTTATCCAAATATCTTGCTAGCTGTATGCAATCTCAGTGTAAAAACCTCCCCCTGCTGCCATCATGGCTAATGGGGGAGACTTGTGTGGCACTCTGTCAACTCTGCTCCCTCCATGCCCTAGTCCCTGTATTCAATGAGTTGTCTGCACTCAAGGCCCACTGGCAGAGAGTGATGGAACCAAAGGCTTATGTAAAGGGACCCTGGAAATCCTACTGGGCTCTCAAAGGCAGTACCAGCGGAAGGCATCTCCAGGAGGGACAGGTAATCTGAAGCTAGGGGCAGGACCTCTGCTCTAGGGAAAGAGCATCTGCAAGACACATAGTTTGAATACTCAATAACATGGCCTCACAGTCCTCTGGAAGTACAGCCTGGTACTACAGAACTCAATGTTCTCAGCATGGCCCTGGGTGGCTTGCAAAGCATTCTTTGTCCAGCTGCATGCTGTCATTACTTGAACCTCCAACCTCCATTCCTGAGAAGTTTGACTTGGTCACAAATGGCTCCTAGGTCCCATTACCATGTCCTAGCTCTATCTCTCCCGATGGCCCCTCCTGTTTCCTGCCCTCAACCTGCTCCCAGCAGTCTGGAGAGGCTGGACTATCTATCAGTATCATAATCTCTCAACTCAGTTTTAACTCCCTCCTTCACTGTCTTCCAGTACCCTAAAACTAAAGCATAAGTCTGTGGCAACTGGGCTGGAGAATCATTTAATTGACTGACACTATCTTATTCAGAACCATCCCTCTCCTCCTACCCTGGCAGTCCAAACAGGATCCTTGGTCTTCCATGTAAACAAACTTCCATGGGCCAAATACCGTATCTTGAAACATGCTTACATACTCATTTACCGTGGATTCTAGGTAAATAAGATTCAGGTTCAAAATGACTCTTCAACATCATATAGTGTTTGCTTTTTGGAATGCAGTGTCACTTTGTACAGTATTTACCTAATGTGGCATTAAAAGCTATTGATGGACCTCTGGTCAAGATGGCAGCATAGGCAGACATGGCTCACTGTTTCGCTTAACCACATCAAAATTACAACTAAAATATAGAACAACTATCACTTAGAACCATCAGAAATCAAGTTGAATGGAAGTCTGACAGCTACAGAATTCAAGAACCCACATACATTCAGACTGGTAGGAGGGGTGCAGATGTGGAATGGGCTAGTCCCACACCCACATGTGATGCATAAAAATTTGGGAAGGATATATTTGGAGTGAGGACTCCCAGCCCCACACCAGGCCCCCAGCCCAAGGTTCCAGTGACAGGAAGATAAGTTCACAAACATCTGGCTCCAAAAACCAATGGGGATTGAGTTGGTGGAAAAAATTCTGAAGCCCCAAGCAGTTCCTCTAAAAAAACCCACACACAGACTCACCTGCTCAGACTCACTCCCTCTGAGCTCCAGCACAGGGGTGGCAGCTTGTAATGTGCCAGTGGTATACAGGAAGAAACGGAAGTGTCTGGCATCAAGGCAAGCAGAGGCCATTGTACCTTTTCTAAACCCTCCCCCCACAGAGCTGGCAAGCTGGTGCCATATCTGAGACTCCACCAACCTGGCTAACACTGTTTTACCTGCCTTGGAGATCCCCAGAGACTCCACCAACCCAACTTACAAGCATACCCAAGCTGCTTTTCCATATGAATGGCTCATCTTAGCGCATGCTTCACCACTTCTTAAATCCTCTCAAACACGCAACAGCTGGCTTCAATGATCCCAGGCCTGGACTAGCAGCAGCTAGCCTGGATTCACAGTTTGGCTTCACCTGGAAATCTCCAAGCCCAGCACAAGTAGCAGCCACCTCAGATTGCTTTATAGCTCAGGCAGGATGGCCCCAGGTATAACACAAGTGGGAGCTGACATTGGCCTACACCACCCAGGAAACTCCAGGGTCAGCAAACCCAGTGGACAGTTACAGACCATGCTAGAGCACCACCATCCTGCCTCTGCACAGCTGATCCTCTATGGAGGGCAGAGTTTGGTGGTAAGTGGTCAGAGCCAGTCCTTGCAGCCAACTGGCATGGGTAAATACCTTCCATTGATCTACCAACAGCAACCAAGACTCAACTACCAGAGGAAGGTGTACTCAGCCCACATGAAGGGCACATCTGAAGTACCCAGCTTGGGTGATAGTGGAAGCTGTGCCACTGGACCCTACAGGACACCTACTACATTTGGTGACACTACCAAGACATGGAGTCAAAGCAGCTCCACCTAATACATAGAAACAAACCCAGGGAGGCTGCCAAAATGAGGAGACAAAGAAATATGGCCCAAATGAAAGAACAGAAAGAAATTTCAGAAAAAGAACTAAACAAAATAGAGATAAGCAATCTATCAGATGCAGAGTTCAAAACACTGGTTATAAGGATCTCAAGGAACTTAGTGAAGACCTCATCAGCATAAAAAAAGATGCAGTCAGAAGCAAAGGATGCACAAATTGAAATAAAGAACAATTTACAAGAAAACAATGGTAGAGTGGATGAAGCTCAGAATCAAATCAATGATTTGGAACATAAGGAAAAAATAAATAACCAATCAAAACAACAAGAAGAAAACATAATTAAAAAAATGAGGATAGTGTAAGCAGCTACCAGTATAAGTTCAAGAGGGCCAACATTTGCATCATAAGCATACCAGAAGGAGAAGAGAAAGAGTGAGAAATAGATTATTTGAAAAAAATAAGAAAATAAAATTTCCTCAATTTGGTGAAGGAAATAGAATGCAAATCCAAGAAACACAGAGAGTTCCAAACAAGATGGATGCAAAGAGGCCCACTTCAAAACACATCATAATTAAAATGCCAATGGTTAAAGATAAAAGAGAATCTTAAAAGCCGTGAGAGAGAAAAAAAGTTAGTTACCTACAAGGGAGTTCCCATAAGACTATCAACTGATTTTTCAAAAGAAGCTTTGCAAGCTAGAAGGGATTTGCAAGAAGTATTCAAAGTCATGAAAATCAGGGACTTACAGTCAAGATTGCTCTACTTAGCAAAGCTATCATTGAGAATCAAGGGGCAGATAAAGAGCTTTCCAGAAGAAAAAACTAAGGAAGTTCATCATCACCAAACCATTATTATATGAAATGTTGAAGGAACTTATTTAAGAAAAAGAAGATCAAAACTGTGAACGTAAAATGTCAAAAATACATATCTGTCAACAATTGAATTTAAAAAAACAAACTAAGCAAACAAGAGGAACTGAGACAGAATCATGGATATGGAAAGCATTTTGATGGTTACCAGATGGGAGGGGGTGTGGAGGAAGGGGCGAAAGGGTGAGGGGACTAAGAAATACAAATAGATAGTTCCAGAATGGGGATGTAAATTACAATATAGGAAATGGTGTAGCCAAAGAACTTATACACATGACCCATGGACATGAACAAGGTGTGGGGATTGCCTGATGGAGTTGGGGTTGCTGGGTGGAGGGAACAAAGGGGGAAAAATCAGGACAACTGTAACAGCATAATCAACAAAATATAATTATAAAAAGAAAATATCTCCTCAAAAAGTTAAATGTAGAATTACCACATGATCCAACAATTCCACTTCCAGTATATGTGCAAAAGAATTGAAAGCAGAGACTAAAACAGATTCTTTGTACACCAATGCTCACAGCAGCATTATTCACAGTAGCCGAAAGGTGGAAACAACCCAAATGTCTATGGACAGGTGACTGGATAAACAAATAGAACATTATTCAGCCTTAAAAAAGAATGAAATTCTGATGTATGTTACAATATGAATGAATCTTGAAAACTTATGCTGTTTTTACTTATGCTAAGTAAAATAAAACACACACAAAAAGATAAGTATTGTGTGATTCTACTTCAGTGAGGAACTACAAAAGCCAAATCGCCAGAGACTGCAGTGATAGGGTATTTGGGAGACATTGTTTAATGGGTACAAAATTTCTCTTTAGGATGACAAAACAGTTCTGAAAATGAATAGTGGTGAATAGTGTGAATTACTTCATAGCACTGAACTGAACACTTAAAAACTGTCAAAATGGTGAATTTTGTTAGGTATATTTTACCACAATAAAAAAAATCAACTGAAAAGATAAAAGCTATTGATTTTTAGGATGTTGATTAGGTGAGAATCTGACCCAGTTAACAAGATTGTATAGCCAAACAGAAGAGATTGCAAAGATATGATGATCATTTCTCTCTACAGTCCTTTCAGAGGGTCTCTTCAGTGACTGACAATAGAGCTCAAAGAGCTTCCTTTCTCCTTGCCCAGCTAGTTAATCGTTCAAATGTTTTATTCTTGTCATTCTCTTAGCTTTTCTTACTCTGTTTCCATCAGTGGCAAGACTTGCCTAAAGGCATCTGGACTCCTTTCCCAATTCAAATTAAGAGGCCTTGTGGCTTGTCAAGGAGGTATAGAAAAGGGAGTGAACATGGTCCTTACAATAAGGGTTGATCCTTTTGAGTAGTTAATGCTGTTCCATCTGACTTTGACTTGACCCAAGATTTGTACTTGCTCCATTTACATGACTACCCAAACCCACAACATTCTAATTAGTTTATTACCTGTTGCTGATACTATACTTTCTCCAGTTTGTTTCATTCTGATGTAACTAACATTATGATCTGATCACCTTCCCCTTTAAAAACATGAAATGATTTTCTAGTGCAAAGGTTGACAAACTATTTCTAGTGGAGCAAATCCAACTTCCTGTTTTTGTATGGCTTGTGAACTAAGAATGGTTTTAACATACGACCATTTGTAATGCATTTGTTGGTAGGCACACTAACTTTGAACCCCAATTAAGAAAAATCTGATTCCCCAAAAGAATTTCACACATTAGACCTATATTACAAAATAGTTCTTCTTCTTCTTCTTATTATTATTATAATATTTTGAATTCCATTCTGGAAATTTGTTTTCTCTCATGTTGTATAAGTACTACTTACTTGATTTTGCCTCTTGGCCTGCAAAACCTAAAGAATTTGCTATCTGGGCATTTATAGAAAAAGTTTGTTGACCTGTGCTTTATTTAGCATATTTAGAGTAAATTCATATCCTTTAACCTGAGGTTCAAGAACCTGCCTGATCTTTCCTCAGCCTTTGTATGGTCTCACCCTTGACCTCAACCTGTTCTTTCACTGATTTGTTTATTATTCTACATTTTCCTGCCTGTTTTCTTTGTGCTGTTCTCTTTTGATGAATTTCCTTCTTCTTCTGTCTCTTGATACTGAAGTCCTCCCTTTTCTATGAGTTTTTCTAGTTTCTACTGTCTAATTATATATTCTCTTTATCTGTTCTATTGCATAATGTACCTCAAGTATAATCAGTCCTCAGTTAATTAGGGTAATAAAACTATATGTGTGGAACTCTGGCTGGGTAGCTCAGTTAGTTAGAACATCAACCTGTTAAGCCATGGCTGTGGGTTTGATCTCTGGCCAGGGCACGTACAAGAAGTAACTGACGAATGCATAAATAAGTGGAACAACAAATTGATGTTTCTCTCCCCACACCATATCTCTAAAATCAATAAATAAAATTAATTTTTTAAAAAGTATGTATTTAGGGCAAGAGTGGAGGAGGAGATAACACAAGCTGTCACAGTCAAAATATGATTTGAATTAAATTTGGCTACAGTTACATCTGGTGAACAGAGAGCACATGTATTACTTGTCTTTCCAGCAGCCATTCACCCATCTTGTAACCACAGTCTGATTTCCAGTCTCAGGCCACATGATCTGAGAGGAGCTCTCCCTTGGTCTAAGCTAAGGTGCATGACCTTGTCTTAAGCCAGTCAGTGCATTACGTACTTTTGCCAAAGTGGTCAGGGTGGATATATGACTGAGTCTGATCCAGACTGAATCTTGAGATCTTTACTTGGACTACTTGGAATTACAAATAACAAGTGGAAATATGCAGCCCCAAGGCAAACCACCTTGCAACAATAAAGTCAGAATAAAGGAAGTAGAGCCAGAATTGGAGGGAGAAGAAAAGAAACCAGATAACATTTTTTGGTCCTCTATATCCAGCCACATGTGAAACTAGACTTCACTGTAGACCTTAAATTTAGCTAGCTATTTAATTCCTTTTTAAAAACATTATTCTATATTAGTTTCAGATGTACAGCATACAGCATAGTTTAATTCCCTTTCTTGATTAACTAGTTTGGGTGCAGGCTAGGAACCCTAAAATCATGATAAAAGAACATATTTATCAGTTTGTAAATGTCATTCAAAAGTATGACAAGAATAAAGACAGCTGTTCTGATGAGAGCATCCCACCAGTACATCACGAGGGATGTTGGCTGTGGTACTTGTGCTACCACTGTACTATTACTTCTCTACTGAGCAAACTTCCAATGTCATACAAAATATGACAAAATAAATTTATTTTTAAAATTTAAAAACAAATGAATCATTTGACTTCCATTCCATATGAAATTCAAGACAACCTTTATCTACATATAATTGGAAAGGGATGAGTTGTTGGAAGTTGGAATAATGTGGAAAGTATCATAGTTTATAACAACATATAACATTTTTCACTTTTATTTTTTATAAGATTTTAGTTATTTATCTTTAGACAGACCAGGAAGGGAGGGAGAAAGAAAGGGAGAGAAACATCAATGTGTGGGATGTGTGAGAGATACGTCAGCCAGGTGATTGGGACCCAGCCCATACTGCAGGCATGTGCCCTGACTGGGAATTGAACTGGCGACCTTTTGGTTCTCAGTCTGGCACCCAATCCACTGAGCCACACCATTCAGGTCTATTTTCCTGTTTTTAAAACATAGATATTCATAAACACACTTAAGTGTGTATATGTACATCTATATTGCCTGTGTTTGATCTGAAAACTGGGGTAAGCCACTACTGACTTACTGAGAATTAATTGTATTGTATAGTACTGGCCATAGGTAGGTGGTACACGGGAATAATAGGAAAATACCCTTAAAACTAGAACTTGTTCTTCTAGCCATTATGCAATAACAGAGACTAGATTTACTCTCCTACCTTAAATAACTGGAAAGTTGGATAAAATATATAAAGTAATGTTTTCCAGATGTTAGACAATAGGTAGCACAGGACAGCAACTCTTGAGATAAGGGAACAATTGAGGTGAAAGGCCAAAGAGCACCCAAGTTCACAGGCCATGAAGCAGGGAGGAGAAACAAAAATCCAGCCTAATAGCTTCACTGGGTTGAGGAGCCAGAGCTGAGAGCATGAGGAGGCCAAAGCAACTACCATGCATGAGGCAAAGCGTCAGAGGAGAGAGAGCTACATGCAAATCATCATCACTCTCAGAGATTTTGCAGAGAAGTCCTCTTGAGTTTTAGGGTGAGTGTGAGGAAACTATGGAGCCGAGGATAGAACCACAGGAGAGGGACAGGAAGAAAAATCCCTAGAGGGTTGTTTGCACAGAGCTGAGAATAGTTCTTGTTCCCACAGCGCTGGTTAAAGTCCTCAGAAGGGCACTGAGCAAGAGACAGGAACAATTTATGTCTCATTGCATCAAAAGTAATGAATGTGGGGAAAAAAGGGTGAAGAGAAAGAGATGGTAACATTTTAAAACATATTGCTGTACTTAAAGTATTCCTTGCCCTTTTCATAGGATATTTTCACTCTAAAAGGAGAAAAAGATAAGGGGATCTATTTAAATGTCTGATTTATAGCATAAAAAAATTAAATTCTTTCCAGAAACCAAAGGTCTACCAAAAGGACACACCTTGTCTCAATCAGATATCAAAACACACATAGAGAAACTCATAAAAACCACTTCAGATATAACATTGCTCTGACCCAAAATTCTTGGGGGAAAAAATAAAACCAAGAAAACATGACTGTTTTAATGTAAACTAAATAAAAAATAGGGCATAATTGTGGGCAAAAGTCTTTTGAAAAAGAGACTTACTTCTGTCACCAGAAACAGATGAATCTTGTTCTGAAGTAGTAAACAGATAAATAACATATGCTAATATTGTCTGAAATTTATATAGAATACCAATCACCTATCATAATATTATAGTCATGAATTCTTTAACAGTCATCTTTATCTTGTATTTTAACTTAGAACAATTTCTGATACACTTCTTTCTCTATCCCCCACTCTCCCCCCCAACCATGCTGCTTTCTTTCATTCAAGGATAAACAAACCCACCTTATTAAAATAATTACCAGAACTTTAAAAATGTCACCTAGTAAACTGGAGGGAAGAATTGAAAGAAGGTTAATAAAAGAAATTGAGAAGATCTATTTCACAGAAATGGATCCAAAAGCATTCATCTTTAGCAATGCTACCTATTTGGCCCGTGTGTGCCAGGAATCTTACTCCCAACACTTCTGAACTAGTGTTCTCTGCATTCAGACTCCATACACATTCATTACCAGTTCCTTATCTTCTAGCAGAATAAACTTGGCTGACATCAGATTCCCTTGCCCTAGTCTATCACGTGTATTTCTGGTGTTTTTCTCCCTTAATTTTTTTTTAAGGGAAATATTCATGATAAAGTTGCTAAAGTTTTTGCAGGATTCAGATTGAAATTAGGGGAAAAATAGGATAACCACAACTATTCTATTCCATTTTAATAAAGTTAGTTTGAAATATATTTTCCTTAATAAGACTTATTCAACTTTCCCATGTATTTACAAGGGCTTCATTATGCTATGTACTATCTGACTTAGAATAATGAGATAAGGAATATGTTATAATTCACTTTCACATTAGTTTGCTTTTGTGTCATCTTCTCTCTTGCTCCATAGAAGTATTAAGTAAATGAAATTGCTATGAATTTTGCATATTATACATAAAAATATTGAAAATAAAGGCTAAAGTTATCAGGGTTTAAAAAAACAAAAAACAAAAAAGTAGTGCCCTGGCTGGTGTGGCTCAGTTGGCTGGAGCTTCATCCTATAACTGAAAGGTTGTAGGTTCAATTTCCATCAGGGCCCATACCTAGGTTGTGGGTTTTATCCCCAGTCTAGATGCATATGGGAAGCAATCGATGTTTCTCTCTCTCATTGATGTTTCTCTATCTCCTTTCTTCTCTCTATAAAAGCAATGAAATGATGTCAATGGGTGAGGATAAAAAACAAACAAACAAAAAACCCCTAGAACTTAGGTTTAAAATAAAAACTATTTTAATGTTACTCTGTTGATCCCAATGTATTTATCAACTCAGCCTCTTGGCTTAAATGTAGTTATAAGTGTGTGTGTGTATAAATTTTTAAAAAATCCTCACCCAAGGATATGTTTTTATTGATTTTAGAGGGAGAGGAAGGAGGAGAGAGAGAGAATCACGGATGTAAGAGAGAAACATTGATCAGTTACCTCCTGTAGGGCCCCAAATGTTGATCTAACCCACAGTTAGGTATGTGACCTGACCACAACTTTTTGGTGTACAGGATGATGCTCTAACCAACTGAGCCACCCAGCCAGGGCATGTAGTTATACATTTTGATATCTCATGTCAACTATCCAATAAACTATAATCATGGGATTCTTTGATACATCTATGATCTGACTATGTGCACATTATACCACACAGGTAGGAATAACCTTATACACAGTTAGGTGCCCCTACTTCATGATATATTTAAGGAGTTCCAGGAAATGTAGCCCTTTTGGAGTACCATTATGCTAATAGTAAGTAGTGGCAGTACTAGCAGTAGCAGTAGCATTAGTAGTGGAAGTAGTGATAACATATTAAGCAACTACTGTGTGCTAGACTGATGCTTTTTATGTTTTATAATTTAACTTAAGAATGTCACAAGGCAGGGATTATTTACCCTCAACTTACAGACAAGAGGAGTTATACTCAGGGATATTAAATAACTATCTCAAGCTTATTCAACCAATGGGGGGCAAAGCTGGGATTTCAGCACGTATGTGGTACTCCAAAACTCTTTCTACTGATTCATCTAGCCTTACAATGATTAGAATGCCCTTCTGTCATTTAAAGATGCAAAGGAGCAGCTTGCAGATGAATGCAACTTGCAAGTGTGTTAAGCTTCGCCCTCAAACAGTAGGGCCCAATTTTTTTAAACTGGGAGGTTTCTCACAAAAATTGAATTGTAAACAAAATGTCAGAAGATCTGGGAATACCGAAGCCCACTCACCCACTTGGCTACAGTGGGCCCGAACTGGGTGCCTTCTTTGAGGGAGGCCTGTGCTCTTCTTTGTCTCAGTCCCATTACCTCCCTGCTTTCCTTACCCATCACCTGCTTTGCTTATTTACATCACCTGTTCAGCCCTTGTGACATTTGATTTGATTACCACTGCTTTGCTTTAGGCTTGGATATCCTAATTACCTCCACGAAGGAGCATATGAAGCCTTATTTGCCATTTGTATTTCATTGGGAATACAGCTGATATATTCCTGAGAACAGAAAGGAAGAGACTGTTGGAATTAATGAATGGAAAGGATGAGAACAACAATCAACAAGGGAGATTGTTGATGTCCAATATAGATGGTCTCTTTCACAAATCTGCCAGAAGCTATTTGTACAAGGAACAGCATTTTCTTGTTGAGGAGAGGTGAAACCACTTGTCTGGGACAGCCCAAGCACAGAGCTCCTCTAAATCCTCCTCATTCACATTATTAATACTCTTGAAATATTACATTAGTAATAATTCTTTACATTTATATATCACCTTATAATTTGAATATACCTTCACTTTCATAACTCAGTTAATTTGGTTCTCACAACAACTATGGAGGTAGGCAGGTAAACATTATTACTCTCATATTTCAGGAGAGGAAAACAAATCTCAGAGAGGGAAGTAACTTGTCTAAGATAACACATCTAATAAATGATGGAGCCAGAACTAAAACCTAACATGGAGCCTGGCTGCCCTTTCACATTTTACTGTATTGCCTGCCCTGACTCTTACCCAGCAGGATAATGACCATTGCCTCTCTTAAAATGTTAGCCTCCTAGACATTAATTATACCTATAACATTTCCTTGTCTTGTTTTTCCAAGATTTTATACCACTATTTTCTAAAGAACCTCAACCATGAGACATTTTTCTTGGTGCTGCACTGTTTTTCTCAGTTCATTATCCAAAAGATGAAAAGCACTTGTGTTAAATTTTAAGAATTTTTGGCTACGCATCCTCAATAAGATTATTTCTGGTCTTAAAAATGTTCTGCAAGTTGAGTTTACGGCTTAAAAGGTTGAGGTCTGTTTTTGTTTTTATTTTTTTTCAAAGCGTGTCTCTATCTATCCCAGTAAGCTTGTTGGATGTACTCAAATGAAAGAGGGAACTATGTTGGCAACACAGCATATTATGCCATAGTGCATCACATGCAAGCCACATGAAAGCAGTGTAATTTCTGTTGATATCCTGTATGGAAGGGAAAGTCAATATAGTTTGCTCTTTGAGGCTTTGGTTCCATGCCACGTGACAGGCTCATCAACACACTAGAAAGGTGATCCGAACTATGTTATCACTGGGGAGGGTTGGCTCAAGCATTAATCAAAACATATGAGCATGTATTAGAAAGAGAGAAAACAGATTTTTCACAGAATGTTAGATGAATGGAGTATGCAGGAAAAATCTTATGATAACATTAGATTGTATTGTCAGGAATTTTATTATAATTTCTTCAGTTTGGGGTTTTACAATTTAGGAGAAATAGGGAGAAACTTGAAAATATGGAGCAAAAAGTGAAGACTAAAATAGAATTTAGAAAGAGTTTGAGGAGGTGGAATGTTAGGGAAGATTGAAAGGCAATTGAAATGAATTCAAAATAAATAGTCACTATAATTAGAGTTCTCTCCACAAAAAATTCCTGGCTTCAGTTATTTGGTCTATAAACTTTGTGACAATAAAAGTGACTAGTTACTGCACATTAGAGTAATATTTAAACATAGTTTTAGAAATTATGCTGCTAAATACTAGTTACCGATCTTACCTAGGATCTATAACTTAGGGTTTGCTACCAGTGATAAATAGTGGAAGGTTGCTTCTCAACTTCTAAAGAAACAGTTATTTTGCTTTTTATACTTAACTCATAATGTAAAACCACCTCTGATTTTATACTAAAGAGGTTTGCTTTTAAAATCTGAAGTAAAAAGCATGTGGTTTTATTAAAATTTTCTTCCCATATACTGGGAGGAGATCCAAAATTCTGTTTCAGCATACTGGACTTAAAACCACTTCTGCCTTTGAAATGAAAAAAGGCTAGGTGTACTCTGTATCTATAGGATCAGTCATCATCATCTCCGTTGCCTTTCTTGATTCAGTGGCTGAATTCTCATGTATATATCACAATGATGGTAAAACAATGTTTCAGGGTCCAACAGATCATCTTGAAATATCAGCACTGCAGGAAGTGCTTATTTGGCAGATGTGAATAATAAATGATAAAGGCAATAAACAATAACTGCATGTGAATCTATAGCTTGTTTCCGACACAGAAGTGACAACCTTATTGGAGCAGGCACTGTTTGAGGCCAGGGTAGCTAGTATTGAAGTGCCAGATCTGTTATTAATAACACCAAAACTAATCTCTTGGAGAATTAGATTAATCTTTAAATAAAGACTTAGGAAATGTAAGTAGCTATCAATTGCCATGGTTATATAATAAAGGTTTTTAATGGATAAAAATTTTATTTTATTGTTTCAATTGTTTTTTATTTTTCTATTACATTCAATATTATATTAGTTTCAGGTGTACACCCCATGATTAGACATTATTTAACTTAGTAAAGATCATCCTGATAAATCTCATACCCATCTGACACCATACATAGAATATTATTGACTATATTCCCTACGTTGTACTTTACATCCCCATGACTATTCTGTTACTGTCAATTTGTACTTCTAAATCCCTTCACCTTTTTCATCCATCCCCCAAGCCCCACTCCCATCTGGTAACCATAAAAATGTTCTCTATATCTATGAGTCTGTTTCTTTTCTGCTTGTTTGTTTATTTTGATTTTAGAGTCAATTGATGATACATATATATTGCAACTTTATTTTTCATATTTTTATTTCTTCTTCTTCTCCATCTCCTCCTCCTCTTCCTTCTCTTCCTCCTCCTTCTTCTCCTTCTCTTCCTTCTCCTCCTTCTCCTCCTGCTCCTCCTCTTCCTCCTCCTTCTTCTTCTAGAAAACCCTTAACATTTCATGTAATACTGGTTTGGGGGTGATAAACCCCCTTTTCTGGTCTGGAAGGCTCTTTATCTGTTCTTTGATTCTAAATGATAGTTTTGCTGAATAGATTACCTTGGTTGTAGGTCATTGCTTTTCATCACTTTGAATATTTCTTGCCAATCCCTCTGGCCTGCAAAGTTTCTGTTGAGAAATCATCTGACAGTTTTATGGGAACTCCCTTGTAAGTAACTAACTGCTTTTCTCTTGCTGGTTTTAAGAAATTCTCTTTGTCTTTAACCCTTTGCATTTTAATTATAATGTGTATTGGTGTGGGCCTCTTTGGGTTCACCTTGTTTGGGATTCTCTGCTCTTCCTGGACTTGTATGTCTATTTCCTTCACCAAGTTAGAGAAGTTTTCCTTCATTATTTTTTCAAATTTGTTTTCAATTTCTTGCTCTCTCTCTCTTCCCCTTCCAGCAGTTCCATGATGCAAATGTTGGTATGCTTGAAGTTGTCCCAGAAGCTCCTTACATTATCTTCATATTTTTGGAATCTTTTTTCATTTTGCTGTTCTGGTTGGGTGTTTTTTGTTTTTTTATTTTTCTTCCTTATATTCCAAATTACTGATTGGATTCTTGGCTTCATTTACTCTATTGTTGATTTCCTGTAAATTATTCTTCAATTCAGTTAGTGTATCCATAATTTTTGACTGGTTCTTTTTCATTGTTTCTATGTTGTTGTTTTCTTCATGCTGTTAAAGTTCTAACTAAGTTCCTTGGGCATCCTTATAACCATTGCTTTGAGCTCTATATCTGATAGTTGGCTTGTCTTCATTTCATTTAGCTCTTTTTCTGGAGATTTCTCCTGTTCTTTCATTTGGGGCCTGTTTCTTTGTCTCTACATTTTGACTGCTTCCCTATATTTGTTTCTCTGAATTAAGCAGAGCTGTTCATTATGTCTCCTGGATTTGGTAGAGTGGTCTTGTATAGTAGGTGTCCTCTAGGGCCTGGTTTCAGGCCTCCCCAGCCACCTGATCTGGGCACTCCTGGTATGCCCCTGTATGGGCTGTGTGCGCTGTACTGTTGCAGTTAGCCTTGGTTACTGTTGGTCTCACTGGGAGGGATTGACCCCCAGGCCAAACAGCTGTGAGGACTGGCTACAACTACAGAGAAGGACATGCTGTGCAGGAGTTGACTTTACGGAGTAGCACTTGCTTCAGTGGGGCTTTGGTGTTCACTGAGTCTACCCCTTGAGTGTGTTGCTCATGGAGGTGGTAGAGGTGTAGTTTAGTGTGGTCTGAAGCTGGGTGCACTGGCTTTGGGGCCTCTAAGAAGGTGCAAAGTCAGCCACTAACTGTCCTGCCTGGGACCAGCTGCATGAACTACAGAGTGATCTGAAGCTGGCTGCTACTAGCATTGGGCTTGGAGGTGTCCAGGTGAGGCAAAGCTGTTAACCAAGGTGGACTACCACTAGTGCTGGTTCTGAGTGCTCTTAGCAAGAGGTAGGGGGTACACAGAGGCCAGATGCTACTTGTTAGAGAAACTTTAGGAAGATCTGAACATGAGGCAAGAGAGGCCAGTTGTATGGAAAAGCTACTGGAAATGGTTTGGATGGGTCCATAAGTTGAATGGGGTAAGGTCTCAGGGAATCACCAGGGTGGGACAAACAGTGTGAGCCAGGTTGTTGGAGACTTAGTCATGGCACCCACCTGTTGGCTCTGTGTGGGGTGGGGGAGTCTCAGAAAAGGAATAGTGGCCTCTGCCAGCACTATTTTCTCTCAGAAAGCTGTTCCCACAGCTCTTACCCTGATGCCACACAATTCAATTCCTCCCCCTATGTCCCTGGTTCCTTTCAGGTTGCTGCCCCAGCACTGAAGCTCAGAGGGAATGAGTCCAAGTAAGTCCATATGTGGGCCATGAGAGGGGTCCTGGGACTTAAGGAGCCCTCCACCTCAGTCAGCCACAGTCCCTGCTGGTTTTCATAGCCAGAAGTTATAGGGACTTGTCTTTCTCACACTGGAATCATGGGATGGGGGTTCTTGTGTGAAGCTGGGACCCCTTGCTCCTGAGGGAGGACCTCTACAGCCAAGATATTCCTCCTGATTTTAAAGTTCCACACATGGGTGTGGAACAAGCCCATTCTGCATCTCCACCCCTCTTACCAGTCTCAGTGTGGCTTATTACCAGTCTCAATGTGGCCTCTGGGAGGCTTTTTCTCCATTCCTATGGAAGTGAGCATCACAAATACACAATCAAGAAATAAAATATGAACAGCACCCCAGACACCCCCTTTGTATTCCAGTATTGCCTTCCCTTCAAATGTTTACAAACCTTCTACTTCTATTGCCATGGCTTCCTTTTACCAGTTTTTGAAATGTCCTTCAGGATTTGTGCACAAAAGCATCTGTTGGCATGTTCTTGGGGGACCATTATCTTTGTACACTCCATGACATCCAGTTTACTCATTCTTCAAGATTCAAATCAAAGAAAATATTCAAGTATAAGAATTATCCTCATACTATTACCTATCATAATAGAAATTTGGAAATAAACCTAAATATCCTACTTTAGAGGACTAATTAAATGAAAGGTGATATTTTCTTATTGTGGAATATTATATAGCCATTTGTATTATTTTTTATGGTTAATGATATGGGAAATGTTCATGATGTAATGTTCATCGAAAAGAATGGACTGCAGAACTATATATACTTGTACTATATACCTGCACATAAGAAAGTACGACAGAAAGTTAACAGTGGTTTTCCCTGGGTGATGAGGTATTAAGTGAGTTTTATTTTCTTTTAGAGACTTCTATATTTTAAAAATTCTCCATAATGAATTTGTTACTTTAATAATTAAAAAGAAAGACACTAAACAATATTATAAATTTGAAAGATCCATCTCAAATGTTTCCACTTGAGGCTTCACCAACAAGTATTATTTGTTCCCTCTCCATGTTCACATAACACCTGGTATAAGTTACTCCTAATCATTCCCCACTCTTAGCCAAAATGATCTTCCAAAATAAGTAAGTCTTATGACCCAGTAATTCCTCTCCTAGAGAGTTAAGATATACAAAAGCAAACAACCATTCAAAACCTTGTACACAAATGTTCATAGCAGCATTTGTTTATAATAGCCAAAATATTGGGCAAAACCCCGATATGCATCAACTTATGAGTAGATAAATAAAAGGTGGTATATTCTTACAATGGATGGTAGGCAAATCATTGTATTACTATATCTACATCCTAACCCCAGAATCTGTGGATATTTTATATTATATGCCAAATGGGGAATGAAAACAGCAGATAAAATTATGATTGCTAATCAGCTGACCTTGAAATAGATTATTTTGGGTCATCCATGTGGCCCCAATGTAATCACAAGCATCCATAAAAGTGGAAGAAGGAGGCAGAAGAAAATATTGGAATTATGCAATGTGAGAAGGACAACTTGCTGTCACTGGTTTTGAACATGGAGGAAGAAAACCACTAGCCAAGGAATACAGACAGCCTGTAGAAGCTGAACAAAGCAAGAAATCCGATTCTCCCCTAGAGCTTCTAGGGAGGAATGCATCCTGAGAACACTTTGATTTTAACCCATAATGCCAGACTTTTGACTTACAGAACTGTAACATAATAAGTTTGAATTGTTTTAAGCCACCAAGTATGTGTTAAATTGTTATAGCAGCAATAGAAAACTAAAACAAATAGAATATTATTCAACAATAAAAAGGAAAATGCTGATACCTGATACAACATGGATAAACTTTAAAAACAGTAAGCTAAGTGAATGAATCTAGTCACAGAAAGACCACATATTGCATGAGTCCATTTATATGAAATATTCAGAATAGACAAATATATAGAGACAGAAAGACTAGTGATTGTGTAAAGCTGGGGGCAGGGTATGGTGGGGTGTGACTGTTAGTGAGTATAGACTTTCTTTTTTGAGTGATGAAATGTTTTAAACTTGATTGCAATGATGGTAGCATAATTCAGTGAATATATTAAAACCTGTAATGTTATTTATGAATTATATCTCAATAAAGTACACATATATACACACACATGAAAATATATTATAGGTATGTATTCTCTGATGAAAAGCCTTCAATAATTTGAATAAAATACAAATGCTTAGGACAGCACACATAGCCCTTCATCAACTGGCCTGGATTCATCCCAGCCACATCTCTTGCCACTTTCCAATGTGTACCCAAGGATTCAGACATACAAAATGATTTACAGTTTTCCTGATCTTTGTTCCTTTGCAAAAGTTGTTTTTTCTGCCTAGAACGCCCTTAACCCTCTTCTTCCTCTTCCTCCGCTTAGTTTTTCAGAACTCTAATTTCACCTACAAGGAGTGTTTCCTGTACCATCCCACAAAGTTAGGTTAGGTCCCTTTGGTAATGTCTTCTATGTTTGTCAGTGTCCTCTATTAGACTATAAACTCTTAAAATCGTATGCCTTATTCTTAATAGCTAGTATAGGTTCTGGCACATACTGGCAGTGAATTCATTCAAAAATATTTATTGATGAATTAATATCTCTGTAATAGTACCCCTGTATTGTAATACAAGTTGTTTTTTATATCCTTATCTCTTCAATAGATTGTGAGCATCTCACTCTTCTTCATCTTTGTATTTCTCAGGCAACACAATTCTAAGGATATAATTGATACTTTATAATAGAATGAATGGATATTATAAACAGTCATTTTTAGGCACCTTAAAAAATTTATCAGATGTGACTACCCAGAAAAAAGTTAAACCTTAACTATGGTATTTTTTGCTTTTTTAAGACACATTTTAATGAATTTCTGAAAGCCACAAAAATGTCTTTTAAAGAAATGACTGTATATACTGCAAGTGTGATTTAAATATATACAAATTTACTGACAATTTACCTCATTTATAAAAGAAAATTATATTCTACGGAGAAATATGGTTTGCAAAGTAATAGGCTCAAATCGATTAAAACTCACATGTAGGTCAAGTAATATAATTTAACAATTGAACATCTTTGCCTAACAGACAACTAATTCAAAACAATCTGTCTTTGTTTGTGGAATATGATCAGATTCCCAGCAGCAAATAGAATTCACTGGCCCATTATACTAACACAAAGGCTGTTAGAATGTGCATGCTGGGTGAGTATTAAGCACTGCCATTCAGAGGTCAGGCACAATAGTGTTTTATAAAGTAGTCAGTCTTTATTACAGAAGCAATAACAAATACTTTCACAGAAATAATCTCTATGCTCATCACATCACAGAGAGTTCACATAATTCAAATCTGAATGGCCACATTTGAATGATCAAATGTATTTTCCATATCAGATAATAAAATGTTAATTTTGACAGACCTACAAGAACAGTTGATTCAGGAAACCTCATGGGAAATAATCATATACCCATTTACAAATGGGGAAACCAGGGTACAGAAATGCTAAATGACTTGCTCAAGGGCACATTAGTAAAAAGTGGCAAAGTCCAAGCTAGTACCAAAGTGATTTGGCTTTAAATCCAGGGCTCTTCTCATTGTACCATGCTGCCCACATCTTTTCAAGACATGCACTGGGAATCCTAAGTCATATGAATTGAAGAGATTTTGAAAAGGAGATATGGACACCCCTTCTCATCTCACATCTGTTGATTTAGAGTCCAATGACCAACCATCTAACTTAATGATACCAGGTGCCAGAGTAAATGGGCAGTCCCCATACTTGGGTTTCACAGACATTTCTTCCTGACCTCATGAACTGAATTGGGCTTCTTTTCATCCTTGACTGACAATGGTACTGCTCACAGACACTCAGAAGTCAGAGGTAGGGGCTTAATGGGTGTGCTGTCTGGAAAAGGAAATGTTGTTCCTCCTAACTTTTTAGACTGCCTAAATTCATACCAGCTTTCATAGCACATATATTAATTTACTGAGTACTTACTGTGACCAGTCATCTAGTAAGAGTTTTACACATATTATATCCACGATAATCCAATGAACCATGTATCATTCTTACCATCACATTTTACAGATGAGGAAACTACAACTGAAGGGAAGTTAAGCAATTTAATTCGCTCAAGATCATGTGGTACCAAGAGCAAGACACAGAATTAAATCTTAGAAAGTAAGACTCTGGAGCCCATGCTATTTAGTCCCTTGTCTTTGAATAAGAACATCTTTGAGGCAGTTCTGTGAAGAACTCCCACCCTTACCCCTTCAATCACTGGTCCCAACATATAAGACCTCCACAAATGTTTTATGTGGTTTCAACCTAACAGGTTACAAACAAACAACAAAACTAAAATGTACATTTTGTACTTAAAATTTTTTCTAATATTTAACATAATGACAGAATATCATTCAGCAATAAAAATAAATGGACTGCTGACATATGCGATAACAGATGAGTCTAAAATTATGAGTATGCTAAATGAAAGAACCAGATTCAGAAAACCCCTCAGTGTATAATTTATTTATATGACATTCTGGAAAAGATAAAACTATAGGGAGCAGAAGATACATCGGTGGTTACTCATAGCTAGAAATAGAGGGAGGGCCTAACTACAAAAGAGAACAGGGAACTTTGGGGGATGATAAAAATATTCTGTTTACATGTGTGAAAATTATAATGATGCACACCTAAAAGGGTAAATTTACTCTGTATAAATTATAACTCTGTAAACCCAACTTTAAACAATAAGTGAATACATACAATCTCTAAAACAGTATCTTTCAAATCTCCATTAGTAAACCATAAACCATCAGTGAGTTGTGAACTCCATTAAGTGGGTTGTGGCTGGCATTAGAAAAAAAAAAAAAGTGAAGTAGAGCCCTGGCTGAGTAGCTCAGTTGGTTAGAGCATCATCCTAATATTGCCAAGGTTGCAGGTTTGGTCCTGGTCAGGGCACATAAAAGAATCAACCAATGAAGGCATACATATGGAACAACAAATCAATCTCTCTCTCTCTCCCCATTCCCCCTCTCTCTAAAAAAAAAATTAGCCTTATTAAAAATAAAAAAGTGAAATAGAATAGAATAGGAAACATCAGAGTCACCCACACAGTAGAAGAAATATTGCTGATGAAACATTGGCTTCAGGAAATTAATATATCAGGAAAACAGAAACCATTGTCAGTGTAATTTTAACAGAGACTTTAATACAGGAACTGGTTACCCAAATGCTGAAAAAGTTGAGAAGCCAAATAGGGGAAGGTGAGGCAACCCAGAGGTCAGCAATGGCAGAAATCACCTGTGTCTTTAGATTGGAGGGATCAAGGGAGGTGACAGTGTTGCTGGATCTCAGAGCTGGGATCACTCAGCAGGAGGTTACAGGGGGGGCCTTTTGGCTGGAGCTGGAACCACAGAGGAGACTCAGCCAGAGAAAGGTGGGGAGAATCACCTTAGCTTTTTTTAATTTCTCTGTTCTCCAGTGTCCTAGCAGGGCCACACATGGGTGGGAACTAGACAGAAATAGGTTAACAGAACCTGGGAGCCTCAGAAATACAGCTTCTCGGGATCTGCAGAGGAAGAGCAGGAATGGGTTTGAGAGCCAACAGGCTACATATGGGCAGCCACAGCTGTGAACTAAAACCCACTTCGTACTGAGGGTCAGATTCTAAAAGGTTTAAAAGGCATTGCATTGCTTTAGAGGTATACTATTCTCTCTATATATAAAAGTAAAAATAAAAATAAAATCACACTTCTGACCATTAGAGGAGGGCAAATGTTTCCCTATTCGATATGCTTGTAGAAGAGTGTTTGAACAAAAGTGTCGGATTGGGAGACAAACCCACTTCTCTCATTAATTTTGGAATAGTCATACAAAGGTCTCTTAGTAGAGAAGGTAAAACTCCTAGAAGATGTATGTGAAATTTAGGCTAGAAACAACAGAGCAAGAAAGAAATATACAGTGACAAATATGTAAGCAAAGGAACTAAATGCTTCTCTCTGCTAGCATACAAGGAAAATAACTGCAGTTAAAATTGATAAGCTGGGTATCAAATTGCCCATGTCAGCAGCTATTTGTGTGATGGCTCTATAAAATTGCCTGGATCCACAAGGAACAGCAGCCAAAATTCATTAACACCACTTTATTCTTGACTCTGATGATGATTTACTTCCTCTAGTTCCAGAGCTTTGACCTTGAATCATTTGGAATAGTTTCTGATCCCAAGAAATGGCTTTCAAGGCTCCCTCATCAAATCAGACCTAATGCTCGATCCCTTGTGCTTAAAAACATGGCAGTGCCTCCTTTCGCATTTCTCCATCTATACCAATTGTGCAGGAACAATGTACTTCAGTCTTTTGTCTTGTTTTCTTCCATTATTTTAAAATACTGTTTTGGTAATGTTTTAAACTCAATGATACCATTATCAAAAGTTATTTTTAAGGACAATAAATATTTGTTGGATGAACACATGTCTGGATGGACAGATGGATGGATGAATGAAAGGATGAAGGCAATGTGATTGAGTCTGAGTTCAGTTTCAGCCAGGCTGATGGGGAGTCCTTAAGCCAGTTTCCTGGTTCTGATTGATACTGAGCTTAAAGACCACCAGAACACCACTGTGCTGCCATCTAGTGGTAGCTTTACTTACTTAAAAGAAAATTATTGTAGAGAAATAACCTTGAATGCAAAACCAGAGAGTATCACAATCCTTTTTCTGATTCCAGCTGTTTATGATTGCCTTTCCTCACTTGGCTATCTTTGATAGTAATAGCTGTTCACCTTGATTGTTTAACACACGTACAAAGAACATTCACAGGATGATATAAATAGATGTCACTAGCTCAGCCACCATATGGTGGGGTAGGTCTTCCTTTGTACAATAAATGTCAAAGGTCTGTGTGTATACAGTCAACACGCCCATGGTTTTTTAAAAAATGGGATAACCAGCTGTTTTTAAGAGAAAGCACAATAATAATTATTGCTTCCATACTTTTGTTTCAATTAGACAACTGCCTTAAAGAACATACTTTTTTTTTTCTGTGCAAACACCAATGTCTGAGTTGGTAAAAAAACATTTATTTCAGAATGTAAACATGTAAAAATAAAATAAAACAGCTGGGTTTACAAAACCAGCAGCATAAAATAGGGACTTTATATAATAAAAACTATATTGTATAATAAAGTTATCTTAGTTAAAGGGATTTGAGATTGAAACAAGCTTGCCTGAGATGTTAGAAAATATCTCTATCATAAGGACCTTATGTTTGCTCTCAGTGGGATGTTTGGGGACTGTCAAACTTGTACCCAGGCACATTTCTACATTTGAATGAAGCTCAAGAGTCCTGTGGGAAAAGAGTTGAACTCACTTCATATTGGGATATGTCTGATGGACTCAGGGATGAGGAGAGAAATATCACAGGAGACAGACCATGAAGAGGGTAAAATCCCTAGGAGAATCCTCATGAGTGTTAAAGAAGTCTGGAGGGACCCTGGCCCAGTAGGTAGCTTAGTTGGTTACAGCATCATCCTGACATACCAAGGTTGCGGGTTTGGTCCTAGGTCTGGGCACATACAAGAATCAACCAATGAATTCATAAATAAGTGGAACAACAAATCTCCCTCTCTCTCTCATTAGTAAAAAAAAAATTTAAAGAAGACACCTGGAGGGTGGGCCAGTCTATGCATCAAAATAGTCAGGACTTCAACTGATTACATGAGGCCCACCCACATTATGAAAGACGACCTGCTTTACTTAAAGTCCACCACTTTGTGTGAATCTGATCCAAAATTCCTTTACAAAAACACCCATAATAATTTTTGATCAAGTATCCTGTTTAGACCATCTGCAACCTAGCCTAGTTTATACACAATATTAACCATCACGTGCCTTGGTGTGGGCCTGTTTTCATCCACTGTGCTATGCTTTCAGAGAGTTCTTAATTTGTAGACTCGTGCTTCAGACTTGAAAAATTTCATTGAATCTATTCTTTGAACACTGTCTTACACATTTTCTTTGTTCTGTATTTTATATAGGATTTCCAGAAATCCTCATATTATTAGGATTTTAGACTTTCTAGCTACATCTCCAATGTTTCTGTCTGCTCTTCTTGTTTTTCATTTGCTTGTCATTACCTTGTTTTCTGGAAGACTTCCTCAATCTTTCAACCCTTTTACTGACTTTTAATTTTTGCTATCATATTTTTAGTTTCTAGAGATTGTTTTTTCTTTGCAAGAACTCTCCCCTTTTAAAAATAGTATCCTGTTCTGGTTACATGTGGCAATATTTTTCCTTATCTCTCTCAGGATATTAAAGGCAGCATTTTTTAAAGTATTTTTTCTTTTGCAAGGTTTGTTTCCTCCAAGTTGTTTGTTTTTTCCTGTTTATTTCTTTGGTTTCTTTCTTTCATATGGGAGTCTTCCCTTAGATGTATGGTACTTCTTGGCTGTTTTCATATCCTTAAGGGTAGGGAAGGGGAGAGGGAGAATGTGTTGAATGTGACCTTCACAATGGGGTGAGCTTGGTCAGATTGTGTAGTTGGGAACTTTCACTGTCTGTGCATTTAGATCTGTTTTACTGGACTGGTCAAATCCCTGAAAGAAAACTCTTCCGATCTCCTTTTTTAAGGACAGGGCTTGTGGTTGCTGATTTGGAGAAGAGGCCAAGGTGTCTCAGGCTGTAGATGTAGATGTTTCCTTAATCTCTGTTTTCAGTACTATATACCCCACTTTTAGTTATTCCTGGTGTCCCCTGTTTTACTCTCTCCTGAGAGTAAACCTCCACAGTCTCATCAGGCTCATGCCAGTTGCCAAGCCGCAGAGCAGGGTAGAGATCTGGGGTCCATTTACTTTAACAAACTCTCAACCAATCATCCTATTTTCAACCTCTACCCACTCCACTTTCACACTTTCATATGCTGCGCCTATCTGAGCCCAATGGAGACTGTGGTGTAAATTAGAATGGGTGCAGCTTTCTCCGCTGCTGACCTAAGATTCTATTTTTGGATGGTTTGCTAAGCCATTTATCAGCCCCATATTTTCTAGCTTCAAAGGCTTGCTTCTATTACTTCTTTCCCTTTTCTCTCCATTTTTGTGGGTTTAAGCCTTTATGACAACTACTTCACTGTTGTTTCAGTGGGGGTGGTGAGAAGGAGCAAGAGTAGATGCCCAAGTGTTACCCACTATTGTTACCTTAAGGGCCTTCTGTCAGACCTTTAAAAACAATTTCTGTTTATAAAGTTTCTATTCATTTAAAAATATTTTTGAAGTACACATGTTGAGTGGGGGGTTTTTTGGTAGTCTGACATTAACTTTGTGTGTATTATTTCTTTCATTGTTTCCAAAGTTAAGAAGTCTTTTTTCTATGTTAAGTTTAAGTAAGTATTTACTTAGGTTTATCCTAAGTAAAACTGTCAAGTAGTCATGGGGGGGTTTTTTGCACCAACTTCCAATCTTCTGTTGGAGACGATGTCCTAACCCTCCTTCTGGAATGTCCTCAGTGCCCTTCAGAACCCCCATGATGGCATCTGCTCACTAACATTCTCAGCTAAGTCCTTTTCTTTCCTTCCATGGAAGCTCCCTGTACTTAGGCCTTTTCCAATCCCTTCCATTCCATCAAAACTTACCTGTCCAGGGTCTAATATCATACTCTACTCTTTCTTAGCTAACAAAAGATACCCAGAACTGTTTTTGGAAGAATTTTACATTCATTATTGATTTAATCCTTATAACATCCCTGTGTGATAGATATTACTAGTCCCATTTCATAGGTTAATAAATTGAGACCAGAGAGGTCAAGCCTGTCTTTACAAGATCACTAGGCCAGTAAGTCAAAGATGGTCTACACCACAGTTCAACAGCTTTTAACCTTTCATGCAGTCTCCATTTATACTAGAGAATATTTACTGTGCTTACTCACACAATGAAACATAAAAAAATTTACTGACTACTTTTAAGATGATGTTTTAACCTAAATAGTGAGTCTAATAGTGAGGTTTTCAGATACAACAAAAAATTTTAGGCAGTGGGGCCTTTCACTGCCATTTAGGGTTACCTTTCTCCTCCCATCCACCCCAATGGAAAGCAGCCTCGATTTGGCATTTTTACATTGTAGCTAAAGATTATAAAAATAAAGCCATCTATGACCATGAAAAGCTCTGTGGGAGCTACATTATAAACTATAACACTCAGCTGAGAAGACTAGTTTTTAAGCACTGTATTTAGATGTGTTGATGGGTTACTAGACACATACTTGAGACCATTCTCCATTTCACCCCTGTGTTTTTCAGTTCAAAGAAGGAATTTTATTCTTCAAGGGAACAAATGATATCAAAATCACAAGGCATCTTCTCTGATTATTTCCATCTAAGGTTATATAAACACACAGTATTTATATTTAATACACATTTTTTTATCCTTACTGGGCTAAATCACTTTCCAAGAAAATAGCAGTGTTTTCTAGATCTTCTCCAGAGGTTCAGCACTATTTCTCCTCTAACCCAGAGCACTCAGCTCTTCACCTCAGACAACAAGTTGTGCGGATTCCCCAGTTTCTCCGCACACAGACACACACATTAAAAGACTGCTGTGTGCATTGTATGTGACATAAAAATAAGAAGGCAATAGCTCTATGAGCTCTTCATAGCTCATAGAGCAGTGATCTTCAACCGGTGTGCTAAAAGAAATTTTAAGGGACTGGGGGCAGGGCAGAAGGGGTGCCTGGGAGGGTGGGGGTTCAGTGCTGCCCACAAGATGCTGGTGTGTGCAGGGGGTCCAGGGGGGACAGAGGCG
Source organism: Anoura caudifer (assembly GCA_004027475.1). Classification (NCBI taxonomy): domain Eukaryota; kingdom Metazoa; phylum Chordata; class Mammalia; order Chiroptera; family Phyllostomidae; genus Anoura; species Anoura caudifer. The sequence goes on along the minus strand of PVKU01008683.1, from coordinate 41,793 downwards.
GAGCTCAAACCCTGAAGGGGCAGAGCAGCCCCTGCAAGATCATGGGGGGAACACAGAGTGCTGCCGCAGGTGTTCACCATGGGACACTTCAAGTTTCCCTTACTACGATAACATTAGAATCCTGGCTTATCCTGATTCAGACTCTCTGCTCATCTGCTTCCACATTAGTGGACCTGAAACACTGGACAGTGTCCTAAAGAAGTGACAGGGGGAGGCTCATGAGTTTTGCTTCAATGACAAGGTTGTGCAGGTTGGCTGTAAACTGGATGTTCTGATGGACCTGGCCACACTGAGGGAGCTGTCCAAGCATGGACTTATCCCTGTTACATACCAGCAGGGCACTATGCTGGCCAAGCAGTTGAAGGTCATATTCTACCTGGAGTGCTTCTCCCAGTCCTCTGAGCGCGGTATTGGGGATGTATTTCCTGTGGCCCCTCCCTGGGCTGTGGCCATAGGTAGCTGCGCCCTACTGACTCCGCTGGGGATTGCACCAATCCCCTCCGCCAGCAGGGCAGCTAAGTTGGAAGGGGAAGGAAGGCAAGATACACAAGGATGGAGCCAAGAGGTGCAACCTCATGTGAGGAGCCTCGGAGGAGCAGAGTGTCAGGATGGGTGATGAAGGGCACAACTGATCCCTTGCCTGCACGCTGGCTTCCTGACCTCTGGACTCTGGTTGGGACTTCAGGGCAGGCTGAGCGAGCAGTTCTTCTAGGCAAGGGGCCCAGACGCAGAGGGTGCCACTATTCTGCATATCCTCATCCCCTCCTCGCCATAGGAGCAAGTTGAGGGAGCTAGCAGGGCAGGCATCTGGGCCAGGAGCTGAGCTGAGACTGGGGGTGGGGGTGGGGAAGCTGGCATTAAGCAATGACCTTGGTTGAATCTCAGTATAAGAAGGGTGCCTTCCCTCCCTGGCCCCCCAGTCCCCATATCCTTGTCCTAGCTTCCTTCCCAAAGGAAAGTGCCCATTCCATGACCTTCCCTTTTTCTCTCCTTTCACTTCTACAGCTGTTCTCACTCATCCTCACCTCCAGGCAACAGGCACTAAATTAAAAAGCAAGATGAGAAGACCCTCCTCCTATATATCCAGCAGTTCTGGCTCCTCCCTCTCTTCCCCCAACAGTCTCCAAATAAAGCCCATGTCCATGGAAATAAAAAAAAAAATTAAAACATGCAACACCTGACTATTTAGTAAGGGGCACTGACTTCTTTTCCCTTCAATTATCACATTAAAAAATGACAACAGCCAACACAACAATAACCAAGTGGTGTGACTGAATCAAAATTATACCTCTTTTTCTGTCAAATAAAAAAAAATTTTTTTGGTGTGCTGCCAAATTTTAGTAATTAGTTTATATGTGCCATGAGATGATAAAATTAGAAAATTGCTGGTCTAGAGAAGAGATACATACAATATACAATAAGACTATGAGAAAAAATTAAATCCATTTCTATAGGGAAAACAATATTAATTTTCTCTTGTATTCTTCCAGACAAAGAATGGACGTTTCAGACATTTGCCCCCTAACCCTTCTCTCTCCACCAAACAACCCTAAATTTTCTCATAGCCCTGTCTTCTCTTCTCAATAAATGGCATACAGGCAGTTTTTCAGGTGGAAAAACTTCTGCTCTTTCTCTTAATGTTCATGTCCCTCCCTTTTTCTCTGCCCCAAATCCAATCTATCAGCAGGTACTGCCAGTTCTAGCTCCAAAATATATTCAGCAGCCAACTGGTTCCCTTTTTGACAGCTACTACACTAATTTAAGCACATCATTTCTCACTTAGACTGCTGCAATCCTTTCTGAATGGACTCCACTTGCATTTCTTCTATTTTTGCTCCATGATAATCTTATTCTTCCAAGAGCAGTCAGAGAGTTTGTTTGTTTGTTTGTTTATCTTCACCCAAGGACATGCTTAGAGAGGGGAAGGGAGGGAGAGAGAGAGGGAGAGAAACAGGTGTGGCTCCATTGGTTGGGGTGTTGTTCTATTCCTGGTCAGGGTGCATACCTGGGTTGCAGATTCAATCTCCAATTGATGTTTCACTCTCTCTCTCCTCTCTCTCTAAAAGCAATGAAAAAAATTGTCCTCGGGTGAGATTAAATTTAAAAATATATAAGTAAACTGCACACTACCTTCTGTTTTAGTCATAATGCAGTCACAGGGTCTGGATTTAGCTTCTAACATAACTAGAAAACTGAACAAAACACCATATTTAACAACTGCTTTCAGCTATTGGACAACTGGCAGCACAGGACTGTTATCACTGAGAAGGGAAACAGTAAGGTGAACCCTACGGTTGTTCCCAGTTACCTGAGGTAGTTTTTAGGCTTCATGCAGCCAGCAGGAATCCAGACATATCTCAGCAGCCTTACTGAATGGACCACACAGAGATAAGAGTTTAGAAGCTAAAGCAGCTAGAATTTGAGGAACATAATTTTTTGAAGAGACTTTATTTTCATATCAAATTATCTTGGCACTATGTCACAAATGAACTAACTATATAAGTATGGATCTATTTCCTAACTTTCAGTTTTAGTTCCTTTTACCTACCACTCATTATATTATTACCACAATCTTAATTACTACTTCTTAAACAACCTTGTGATAAGGTAGTATACAGCTTCAGCTTTGTACTTCTTTTCCAAGATTGTTACTCTAGGTCTTTTCCATTTCCAGAAAAATTTTACAGTCAGCTTGTCAATTTCTAGAAAAACATCTGTTAGAATTTTGGTTGGAATGGTGTTTAATTTACAGATCATTCTTGGAAGGCAATTAATCTTAACAAGATGGTATCTTCTAATCTATGATCATGATATAGCTTTTCATTTATTTAGACTTTCTTTAATATCTCTTATCAATGTTCTATATTTATCATTGTCAAAGACTTGTACAATTTTTGTAAATATACTCTTACATACTTTATATTTTTGATGATATTGTAAATGGTATTTTAAAATTTCACTTTCTAATTTATGTCAGTAAACAGAAATATAACTGATTTTTGTATACCAAAATTATATTGTGTGACCTTGTTAAATTTGCTTATTAAAGCCACTAGTTTTTTCATACATTTATTTGATGTTTCTGTGTAAACAATTATATCACCTGGGAATAAAGACATTTTACGGTAATTCCTTCTTTCTATTATTTAGTTCCACTGTGGTCAAGGAACATACTCTGTAAAATTTCAATATTTTTTGATATTTCATGAGACTTGTTTTATGGCTTAGCATGTGACCATGTTGGCGAATCTTCCAGATGCACTTTAAGATGTTTTTTCTATTGTTTCTGGTATCCACTGTTTCTAATGAAATATCATTTCAATAAAGAAATACATCATACTCATGTATCATTGTTCCTCTGTATGTAACATTTTTCTCTGAATGCTTTAAAATTTTTTAAATTTAATCTTTATTGATTTTTTTCCATTACCATTTAACCATTTTACCATTGCCATTACCCTTATACTCCTCTACCCCCAGCAATCACTACACTGTTGTCCAATCCAAAAGTCCTTTCTCCTTCTTGTTCAATATCTCCACCCCCAAACTCCCCTTCCCACTAACTGTTGTCTGCTCTTCATTTATGAGTCAGTCTCTGTTTTTCTTGTTAGTTCAGTTTGCTCATTAGATTCCACAAATGAGTGAAATCATATGGTATTTGTCTTTCTCTCACTGGCTTATTTCACTTAGCATTATGTTCTCCAGGTCCATCCATACTGTTGCAAAGGGTAAATTTTTTTCTCTTTTACAGATGAGTAGAGTTCCACTGTGTAAATGTCACATAGTTGTTTTATCCACTCATCTGTTGATGGATACTTAGGCTGCTTCCATATCTTGGTGATTGTAAATAACTCTGCAATGAAAAAAGGGGTGCTGTTGTTCTTTCAAATTATTGTTTTGTGTTCTTTTGGATATATTCCCAGAAGTGGGATTGCTCAGTCAAAATTCAGATCATTTTTTAATTTTTTGAAATATCTCCATACTGCTTTCCATAGTGGTTGCACCAGTCCTCACTCCCATCAACAGTGCACTGGGGTTCCCCTTTCTCCACATCCTTGCCAGCATTTGTTGTTTATTGATTTAAGGGTGACAGTCATTCTAACAGTTGTGAGATGGTATCTCACTGTGGTTTAAATTTACATTTCTCTGATCATTGGTATTGTTGAGAACCTTTTCATATGTCTATTGTCCATCTGTATGTCCTCTTTGGAGAAGCATCTATTCATGTCCTTTTCCTACTTTTTAATTGTTTTTGTTTTTGTTTTTGTTTTTGTGTGTGTTGAGTTTTGAAAGTACTTTGTAAATTTTGGATATTAACCCCTTATCAGATGTATTGGTGAATATGTTCTCCCATTCTGTTGGTAGTCTTTTTATTTTGTTAATGATTTCCTTTGCTGTGAAAAATCATTTTAGTCTGATGTAGTTCCATTTGTTTATTTTTTCTTTTGTTTCCCTTGCCTGGGGAGATATATCCTATAAAAAATTGCCATGGTAATATCCAAGGTTCTGCTTCCTATGTTTTCTTCTAGGATTTTTATGGGTTGGGGTCTAACATTTAAGTCTTTGATCCATTTTGAATTTATTCATGTGTGTGGTATAAGAAGATGGTCTAGTTTCATTTTTCTGCTTGTATCTGTCCAATTCTCCCATCATTTATTGAATAAAGTATCTTTAGCCCATTGTATGTGCTGGCTTCCTCTGTTGAGTATTAATTGACTATAAAGGCATGGGTTTATGTCTGTGCTCTTTATTCTGTTCCATTGATCTATATGTCTATGCTTATGCCACTACCAGGGTGTTTTGATTATTATGGCCTTGTAGTATAGTTTAATGTTAAGTAGTATGATTTTGCCAACTTTGTTTTTTCTCAGGATAGCTGTTGCTATGCAGGGCCTTTTGTGGTTCCATATAAAGTTTTAAAATATTTATTCTAGTTCTATGAAATATGTCACTGAAATCTTAATAGGAATTGTGTTCAATCTATAGATTGTCTTGGGTAATATGGACATTTTAATGATGTTAATTCTTCCTATCCATGAACATGGTATGTGCTTCCACTTATTTGTATCTTCTTCATTTTCTTTCTTCGGGGTCTTATAATTTTGTGGGTATAGGTCTTTTACATCCTGAGTTTGCTTTATTTCTTTTCTTTTTTTATTGTTGTTTAAGTACAGTTGTCTCCATTTTCCCATCACCACTTTCCCTCACTGCACTCACCCCTACCTCTCACCCTCAATCCTACCCCTGTTTGGCTTTGTCCATGGGTCCTTTATACATGTTCCTTGACAATCCTTCTCCTTCTTTTCCTCTTCATCCCTCTCCCCTCTGGTTACTGCCAGTTTGTTCTCTCTTTCAATGTCTCTGGTTATATTTTGTTTGCTTATTTGCTTTGTTGATTAGGTTCCACTTATAGGTGAGATCATATGGTATTTGTTTTTCACTGCCTGGGTTATTTCACTTAGTGTAATGCTCTCCAGTACTATCCATGGTGTCACAAAGGGTAGGAGCTCTTTCATTCTTTCTGCTGCACAGTATTCTATTGTGTAAATGTACCATAGTTTTTGATCCATCCATTTACTAATGGGCACTTAAGTTGCTTACAGCACTTGGCTATTGTAAATTGTGCTGCTATGAACATTGGAGTGCACAGGTTCTTTTGAACTGGTGTTTCAGGATTCTTAGGGTATAGTCCCAGCAGTGGAATTGCTGGACCCAAAGGAAGTTCCATTGTATCAACTTTGATAATTGTATGTCAACTTACTCCATTGTATGTTTCTGCCCCTTTTGTTGAATATTAATTGACCATAGAGACATGAGTTTATTTCAGGGCTCTCTGTTCTGTTTCATCAGTGTATGTGTCTGTTTTTATGCCAGTACCAGACTATTTTGATGACAGTGGCCTTGTAATATAGTTTGATGTCAGGTATCATGATCCCTCCTACTTCGTCCTTCTTTCTCAAAATTGCTGTGGCTCTTTGAGGCTGTTTATAGTTTCATATAAATTTCTGAAATGTTTGCTCTATATCTGTGAAAAATGTCATTGGTATTTTAATAAGGATTGCATTGAATCTATAAATTGTTTTGGGCACTATGGAAATTTCGATGATGTTAAGCCTTCCAATCCATGAACACAGTATATGCTTCTATTTATTTGTGTCTTGCTTGATTTCTTTCTTCAGTGTTTTGTAGTTAGTTGAGTACAGGTCTTTTCCCTCCTTGGTTAGGTTTATTTCTAGATACTTTATTTTTCTTGTTGATATATCAAATGAGATTTTTTTCCTGATTTCTGTTTCTGATGTTTCATTGTTGGTATATAAAAACACCTTCAATTTCTAAATATCAACTTTGTATCCTGCTGCTTTGCCAAATTCACTTGTTAGGTTGAATAGTTTTTTGGCCGAGTCTATAGGACTTTCTGTGTACACTAATCATGTCATCTGCAAACAATGACAGTTTTGCTTCCTCCTTTCCAGTTTGGATGCCTTTTATTTCTTTTTCTTGTCTGATCACTGTGGTCAGGACTTCCAATACTATGTTGAATAGAAGTGGTAAAAGTGGACATCCTTGTCGTTCCTGATCCTAGTGGGAAATCTTTTAGTTTTTGCCTGTTGAGTATGATGTTGCCTGTAGGTTTTTCATATATAGCCTTTATTGTTGAGGGATGCTCCCTCTACTCCCACTTTGCTGAGTGTTTTTATCATAAATGGGTGCTGTACCTTATCAAGTGCTTTTTCTGAATCTATTGATATGACCATGTGCTTTTTGTCTTTCCTTTTGTTTATGTGATGCATTACATGTATTGATTTGTGAATATTGTACTGTCCTTGCATCCCTGGGATGAATCCCACCTGATCATGGTGTATGATCTGTTTAATGTATTGCTGGATGTGGTTTGCCAATATTTTGTTGAGGATTTTAGCGTCTATGTTCATCAGCGATATTGGCCTGTAGTTTTTTCTTTGCTGTGTCTTTATCTGGTTTGGAGATTAGCATGATGCTGGCCTTATAAAAAGAATTTGGGAGGCTTCCCTCTTCTTAGTTTTTATGGAGTAGTCTCAGAAGGATAGGGGTTAGCTCTTAGTTAAATGTTTTGTAAAATTCTCCTCTGAAATCATCTGGTCCAGGGCTTCGGTGTGTCAGGGTTTTTTTGATTACTGCTTTGATTTCACCAGCTGTTATCAGTCTCTTCAGGCTTTATGCTTCTTCTTGATTCAGTTTGGGAAGATTTCTATATATATATATATATATATATATATATATATATATATATAGAAATTTGTCCATTTCACCCAGGTTTTCAAATTTCTTGACATATAATTATTCGTAGTAATTTCTTACAATCCTTTCTATTTTTGTGGTATCAGTTGTAACCTCTCCTCTATCATTTCTGATTTTGTTTATTTGGGTCCTCTCTCTTTTTTGCTTGATGTGTTTAGTTAAAGGCTTATCAATTTTGTTGATCCTTTCAAAGAGCCAACTCCTGGATTTATTGATCCTTTGAATTGTTCTTTTAGTCTCTATGTCATTTAATTCTGCTTGATCTTGATTATTTCCTTCCTTCTATTCACTATGGGCTTTGTTTGTTGCTATTCCTCCAGTTCTTGTAGATGTAGGATTAGGCTGTTTGAAATGTTTAGGCAGACCTGTATTACTACGAACTTCTCTCTCAGAACTGCCTTGATTGTGTTTCATAGGTTTTGGACAGTTGTGTGTTCATTTTCATTTGTTTCCAGAAATATTTTGATTTCTTCCTTGATTTCATTATTAACTCACTCATTATTTAATAGCATGCTATTTAGTCCCCATGAATTTAAGTGTTTTTGAGTTTTTTGCTTGACATTGGTTTTTAGTTTCAGGCCCTTGTGGTCTGAGATGCTTAGTATGATTTCAATTTTCTTGAATTTGTTGAGGCTTGTTTTGTGTCCTATCATGTGGTTTATCTTTGAAAATGTTCCATGTGCATTTGAAAAGAATGTGTATTTTGCTTCTTTGGGATGAAAGTTTCTCTCTCTATATATCAGTTAAAGTCCATTTGATCTAGTGTGTCATTCAGTTCCACAATATTCTTGTTGATCTTTTGTTTGGAAGATCTATCCATTGTGGACAGTAGGGTGTTAAAATCACCTGCTATAACTGTGTTGCTGTCTCTATCCTTCTTTAAGTCCTCCAAGATTTTCCTTATATTTTTGCATGCTCCTATGTTGGATGCATATATGTTTACAATATTTGTGTCTTCTTAATGGACTTTTCCCTTGAGTATTATGAAGTTTTATTCTGTCTCTTTTTATGGCCTTTGTTTTGAAGACTATTTTGTCTGATATAAGTATTGCTACGCTGACTTTTTTTTCCTGTCCATTTGCTTGGGATATTTTTTTCCAACCCTTCACTTTCAGTCTGTATAGGTTTTTTGTTCTGAGGTGGGTCCCTTGTAGGCAGCATATGGGCAGGTCATGTTTTTTTATCCATTCAGCTACCCTATGTCTTTTGATTGGAGCATTTAATCCATTTACATTTAAGGATATTATTGATAAGTTATTATTATTCATTGCCATTTTATACCCTTTGTGCCTGTGTTACTTTCTCTCTTACTCTTTTCTTCATCTTCTTAAAGCAGTCCCTTTAGCATATCTTATAGTGCTGGTTTGGTGGAGGTGTATTTTTTTAGCTTTCTTTTGTCTGGGAAACTCCTTATTTTGCCTTCCATTTTGAGAGACTTGCTGGGTAGAGTAGTCTTGTTTGCAGCCTTTCACTTTTCATTATTTGGAATATTTCTTGCCATTCCTTCCTGGCTTGTGTTTCTGTTGAGAAGTCAGCTGCTAGCCTTATCAGGGCTTCCTTGTATGTTACTTCCTGTTTCTTCCTTGCTGCCTTTAAGATTCTCTCTTTGTCTTTGAATTTTGCCATTTTAATTATGTTGTGCCTTGCAGTGGGCCTCTTTGGGTTCCTCCTTATTGGGACCCTCTATGCTTCCTGGACTTGTGTGACTTTTGCTCTCATCAAATTAAGGAAGTTTTCCATCATTACTTTTCCAAACAGGTTTTCTATTATTTGCTCCTCTTCTCTTTCTGGTACCCCTATTATATGCATATTATTACATATCATGTTTTCTTGCAGTTCCCTTAACCCTGCCTTAATCTCTTTGAGTCTTTTTTTCCTTTTCTTGCTCTTTCTGGGAATTTTTTCTACCTTGTCTTCCCACTCACTGATTAGATCCTGTGCTTCATCTAGCCTGCTTTTGATTCCTTCTACTGTGTTCTTCAATTCAGAAGTTGTATATTTCATTTCCTCTTGGTTCTCATTGACAGTTTCTATGTCCTTTTTCATGCTGGTGTAACGCACTAAGTTCCTTGTAGCTTCCCTGTAGTTTTTGGTAATTCTCACTGAAATCATTGAGCTTCCTTATAACCATTGTTTTGAACTCAATATATGATAGTTGACTTGCCTCTATTTCATTTAGCACTCATTCTGAGGATTCTTCTTTCCCTTTCGATTGGGGGTTGTTTCTTTATCTTCCTATTGTTTATGAGACTCTTCTTATTTGTTTCTGCTTCTTAAAATGATCTGTTTGACTCCCTGACTTTGTGGTGTGATCTTCTATGATAGGAGACCTGTGAGATTTGGTGGTGCAGTCTCCTTGATTTCCAGAACTTGATGCTTTTGGATGCCCTTAATGCCATTTATGTTGGCTTTCTGGGTGTATTTGGGTTTTGATTGTTGATGGGTCATTCTTTGGTGGGTCCTTCCCTCCAGCTGGATGACTGAGGGCCACTCCACCCACCATGTCTTGTATGCTGTGGTGCAGGTGCCAGAACATAACCACAAAGCCCCAGAAACAAACCCACACCCACAAAAATAACTCCCCCGCCACAATCCCACTATTAACAGCAAATGAACCAGTATTAATAAGGGTGTAAAGAGATTGAGACTATTATAAAAAAGGAGAGCAAATAGGAGATGACCTACTGAAAAAAAAAATGATTTTGAGAGGGGAGATAGAGGAGCACTATTAAGAGTTGGGATTCAAATTTAGGAGTTCTGGCCAAGATGGAGGTGGAAACCCTTTATTTCCTCACACATCAAAAGGAGGATAACAATCAGTCTAAAACCAATAAACAACCAGAAGAGCCAGAAAATCAAACTGCATAGAACTCTGACAACCATGGAATTAAAGAAAAAATCAATCAGAACAACCAGACCAGTAAGGCAGCAGACACATGGGCCAGCCAGCTGAGAAAAACTGCAGCGAGGTGGTGGACCATGAGGGTGAAGCTGACTTAAGGGGAAACTGAGACTCTGATGTGACAGTGGACTATGGTGGTTGCCACAGTGGGAGAAACTCCCAGCCTCACATGAAAGTCCCTTGGAAAGTGCACTAGGGACAAGCAGGTGACCTGCATTGTTCACATTCTGGCCCCTCCCCCACAGGCAGCACTTGAGTGCAGCAAAGAGGGTTGCCCTCCTGGGTGAATATCTAAGGACCCACCACCTTCCAACTTATCAGGATTCCCAAGACAAAGATATAAAGCTCAAATTAAAGAACAGAGCAAAACCTCAGAAAGAAAACTAAGCCAGGAGGAGATAGCCAACCTATCCGATGGAGAATTTAAAGCCCTGGTAATCAAAATGCTCATAGATCTGATTGATCTTGGTTGAAAAATTAAAAAAAAAAACACAAATGAAAGATATCCAAAATGAAATAAAGCAAAATATTCAGGGAACCAACCGTGACAGGAAGGAAACCAGGACTCAGCAACAATTTGGAACAAAAGGAAGGAATAAACATCCAACTGGAACAGAATGAAGAAACAAGAATTCAAAAAAAGTGAAGAGAGTCTTACAAACCTCTAGGACAACCTGAAATGTCTCAACATCCAAATTATAGGGGTGCCAGAAGGAGAAGAACAACAGCAAGAAACTGAAAAGTTATTTGAACAAGTAATGAAGGAAAACTTCCCCAATCTGGCAAAGGAAATAGACTTCTAGGAAGTCCAGGAAGCCCAGAGAGCCCCAAGGAAGTTGAACCCAAAGAGGAACACACCAAGGCACTTCATCATTAAGTTACCCAAGATTGAAGATGAAGAGAAAATCCTAAAGGAAGCAAGAGTAAAGGAGAGAGTTACCTACAAAGGAGTTCCTATAAGGCTATCAGCTGACTTCTCAAAGGAAACCTTGAAGGCAAGAAGAGGCTGGAAAGAAGTATTTGAAGTCATGAAAGGCAAGGACCCACATCCAAGATTACTCTATCCAGCAAAGCTTTCATTTAGAATGGAAGGGCAGATAAAATGCTTCCCAGATAAGGTCAAGTTAAAGAAGTTCATCATTACCAAGCCATTATTATATGAAATATTAAAGGGACTTATCTAAGAAAAGGAAGATAAACACATATACAGTAAAATGACAACAAACTCACAATTATTAACAACCACACCTAAAGCAAAAACAAAAACAAACTGAGCAATCAATAGAACAGGAACAGAATCAGAGAAATGGATATCACATGGAGGGATTTCAGTGGGGAGTGGCAAAGAAGGAATAGGGGGGAAAGGTACAGGGAAGAAAAAGCATAATTAGTAGGCATAAAATAGATGGGGAGAGATAAAAATGATATGGGAAACAGAGGACTCAAAGAACTTATATATACAACCCATGGACATGAACTAAGGAGGGGAATGCTGGAGGGTTGGGGGGCAGGGCAGAGGGGGGACCAAGGGGGAAAATTGTGGAAAACTGTAACAGAAAAATCAATAAAAATACTTAAAAAAGAGTTGGGATTTGGAGCAATGGGAAAAGAGAAAGTAAAATTTACATTATGAATGAGAAAGGGAATGAAGAAGGCAGAATATACACAAAGTTGATAGACAAGAAATGAATGTTAAAAAGCTATGCAAGAAAGAAAGTGTTGCAAATCATGGAGAAGACCAGAGTATATTTTATCTTGGTAGCCTCTAGTATTTACCACTGTTTTTTCTTTCTGGTGTTTTTTGCCTCTGGTGATGTCAGATGTTGACCTTAGGCAGCCTGTTTGAGACTTCCGGATATATACTCTCTGTGGCTGTCTCCTTCAGTTGTTAATCTAGTCACTCTGCACACAGCAGTCAGGCTTAAGCACCATGGGGTAGGGCAGAATCCCTACTGGTGTGGTGGCTATTGTTTCCCCTCAGGCTGTTGCTGCTCGGAGGAGAGTGGTCTGCCTGAGCAAGATGGCTGCTGCCCTTTGGAGGATGACTCAGCATGGGGATCCTGAGAACTCTCTCAGCTCTCTCCCGAAAGCTTCCATTCACGGTCTTTCCTCAGGTGTCTCTAGCCCACTCTTCCCCTACCTTTGCTGGATCCCAGGGTAAGTGGCTTCAAATGAAAATTTGTGTATTGGCCCTTTAAATGGTCATTTGCATCTCCAGCCATCCACCCCTGGCACAGAGCAACCCTGCTGCTTTTTACTGCTGGTTGTTATTTGTGTACTTTTTGGGCTTTGGTGCTATAGGCTTGGGATTTCAGCTTAGGATTTAGATCTCACTCTTCTTAGGAGTATCCAACCAGATGCTTAATTATCCCTCCATTGCTGCCACCTGTGAGTGTCCAGCCAGCCTTCTTGAGTCTCCACCACACTCCTTACCAGTCAGGTTGTCCGGAAGCTGATTCTTCTGTCTATCTGAGGTTGTAAGGCTTTTCTCTCACTAGTGTTGTTCAGTTGTTTGTTCTGGGTGATTTCTCCACAATTTAGTTGTAATTCCAGATTGGTCCTGGGAGGAGGTTAGTATGACTTCCATTCACTCCTCTGCCATCTTGTCCATCATCTCTGGTTTGGTTTATTCCTAGGTATTTTATTCTTTTTGTAGCAATTGTGAACGGGATTGTTTTCTTAATTTCCCTTTCTGTTAGTTCATTATTGGTGTATAAAAGTGCAACTGGTTTCTGGATATTAATTTTGTATCCTACTACTTCGCTGAATTCATTTATCAGTTCCAGTAGTTTCTCAGTGGAATCTTGTGGGTTCTCCATGTACAGTATTATATCATTTGCAAATAAAGACAGTCACACTACTTCCTTTTCAATTTGGATGCCTTTTATTTCCTCTTCTTGTTGGATTGCTCTGGTTAGGACTTCTAGTACTAAGTTGAAAAAAAGAAGTGAAAACAGATATCCCTGTCTTGTTCCTGATCTTAAAGGGAACACTTCCAGTTTTTGCCCATTGAGTATAACACTGACAATGAGTTTGTCACTTACAACCTTTATTATGTTTAGGGATGTTCTCTCTCATCTCACTTTGCTGAGTGTTTTTATCATAAATCAGTGCAGGATTTTATTAAATACCTTTTTTGTATCTATTGATATGATCATGTGGTTTTTATCCTTCATTTTGTTTATGTGGTGTATCACATTTAATGATTTGAGAATGTTGTACCAACCTTTCATTCCTGGAACAGATCCCACTTGATCATGGTGTATGATCTTTTAAATGCATTGCTGTATTCTGTTTGCTAATATTTTGTTGAGGATTTTAGCATTTATGTTCATCAGGGATATTGGCCTATAATTTTCTTGCTTTGTAGTGTCTTTATCTGGTTTTGGGATTAGGATAATGCTGGCCCCAGAAAATGAGTTTGGGATCCTTCCCTACTCTTGAATTTTATGAAATAGTTTGAGAAGAGAGGTGTTAGTTCTCAGAATTTTGGTAAAATTAACCTGTGAATTATCTGGTCCAGGGCTTTTGTTTGTTGGAAGTTCTTTGTATTACTGCTTCGATTTCAGTAGGTCTAACCTGCCCATTCAGATTCTCTGATTCTTCCTGATTTAGTTTTGGAAAATTGTATGTTTCTAGGAATTTATCCATTTCATCCAGGTTGTCCAGTTTTTTGGCATATAATTGTCCCTAATATTTTCTTACCATCCTTTGTTTTTCTTTGTTGTCAGATACTATTTCTCCATTTTCATTTCTAATTTTATTTATTTGGATCCTTTCTTTTTTTCTTGATGAGTCTGGTTAAAAGTTTGTCAACCTTGTTTAGCTCTTCAAAGAAGCAGCTCTTGGATTCGTTGATTTTTTAATTGTTTTTTAGACTTTATTTCATTCATTTCTGCTCTGCTCTTTATTATCTCCTTTTTTTCTATGCTGGGCTTTGTTTGTTGTTCCTTTTCAAGTTCCTTTAAGTGTAAAATTAGATTGTTTATTTGAATTTTTCTTGTTTTTTTTTTGTTGTTGGGTTTTTGTGTGTGTGTGTGTGTGTGTGTGTTTTTTAGATAGGTTTGTAATGCTATAAATTCCCTCTTAGGATTGCTTTCCCAGTATCCCACAGATTTTGGATTGTTGTGTCCTCATTTTCATTTGTTTCAAGGTATCTTTTGATTTCTTCCTCAATGTCATTGTTAACTCATTCATTGCTTAATAATGCATTGTTAGCTTCCATGTCTTTGAGTGCCTTTCAGTGTTCTTTTCATGATTGATTTCTAGTTCCATAGCATTGTGGTCAGAGAAGATGCTTGATATGATTTCAATCTTCTTAAATTTATTGAGACTTGTTTTGTGTCCCAACGTGTGGTCAATCCTATTAAACATTCCATGTGCACTTGAAAAATATGTATATTCTGCTGCTTTGGTGTGAAATGCTATGAAGATAACAATTAAATCCATTTGATCTAGTGTGTAGTTTAAGGCTGCTGTCTCCTTGTTGATTTTCTGCCTGGAATATCTATCTGCTGAGGTGATGTTAAAACCCCCAACTATGACTGTATTTCTATTGATATCTCCCTTTATGTCCATCTTTATTTGCTTTACGTATTTAGGTGCTCCTATGTTGGGTGCGTAAATGTTTATTTACTAGGGTTATATCCCTTTGTTGGACTGTTCCCTTTACCATTATGTACTGTCCTTCTTTGTCTCTTACTATAGCCTTGGTCTTAAAGTCTATTTTGTCAGATATAAGTGCTGCTACCCAGCTTTTATTTCATTTCCATTTATATGAAATATCTTTTCCCAACACTTTACTTTTAGTCTGTGTATATCTTTAAATTTGAGATGGGTCTCTTGGAGGCAGCATATATATGGGTCTTGTTTTCTTATCCATTTAACTACCCTCTGTCTCTGATTGGATCATTTTTACATTTAAAATGTTTATTGTAGATAGGTATGAGATGTCATTTTTTTGTGAGACTGTTTTTACTCTATTTTTTTCTTTCTCTTTTTCTTCTTCTTCTTAAAGCAAGTTCTTCAACCTTTGTTGCAGTCCTGATGTGGTATTAACAAATTCCTTTTGCTTTTTCTTATCTAGGAAGCTCATTTCTCCTTTGATTTTAAATGATAGCCTTGCTAGGTTAATTGGCCTTGGGTGTAAGTCCTTGCTTTTCATCACCTTAAATATTTCACACCACTCCCTCTGGCCTGAAATGTTTCTGTTGAGTAATCAGATGGCAGTCTAATTGGTGCTCCCTTGTATGTAACTACCTGCTTTTCTCTTGCAGCTTTTAGGATTATGATGTGTCATAATGAATCATGTGTCTCAATGTAGGCCTCCGCGTGTCCCACTTATTGGAGACTCTCTGAGCTTCCTGGACTTGTGTGTGTTTTTCCTTTACCAGATTAGGGAAGGTTCCTGTCATTATTTCTTCAAATAGGTTCTCGAACTCTTGCTCGCTCTCTTCTCCTTCTAGTATTCCCATAATGTGGATGTTGTTCTGCTTCATGTTGTCTAAAATGTTTCTTAAGCTCTCCTCACTTTTTAAAATTCTTTTTTCCCTTTGCCGCTTTGCCTGGCATTTTTTTGTACCTTGTCTTCCAAAACAATGATTGAATCTTCTGCTTCATCTAACCTACTGTTTATTCCTTCCAGTGTATTATTTATTTTAGATATTGCATTCTTTATTTCTGACTGGCCCTTTTTTATGGCTTCTATGTCTTTTTTCATGCTGTTGAGTATCCTTATAATCGGTACTCTAAATTCTCTATCCAATAAATTGCTTGCCTCTATTTCATCTAGCTCGCCTGGAGAATTCATTTGTTCTTTCATTTGAGGTCTGTTTCTTTGTCTTCCCATTTTGGTTGCTTCTTTGTATTTTCTGCCTTAGTTGTTAAACGAATTGGCTATTAAACTTATCAGCTGTTATGTAAGCAAGCTTTTAGCAGCAGCCTGGCTTAAGCACCACAGGTTGGGGCAAAGTAATTCCTGCAGGCAGAGGCATTGCTTCCCCTCAGGCTGATGCCATTCAGAGAGGAGTTTTCTGCCTGAGAGAGATGGCTCCTAAAGTGTGGGGAATGACTCAGCACAAGGATCCTGGTGGCTGTTCCTTCAGTTCTCTCCCCAGAGCCACCAGCCCCAGACTCTCCTCAAGTGTCTCTAGTCCACTCTGCCTTCCCTTTGCTGGAGCCCAGGGCAAGTGACCGCAAACAAAGTTTTGTGTATTTGCCCTTTAAGAGGCTCTCTGTGTCTCTAGCCGTCCCTCCCTGGCAGATAGATACCCTGCTGCTTTTCATAGCTGGATGTTATCTGGGTTCCTTTCTGGCTCTGGTGCTATAGATTGGGGAGTCTGGCTGGATATTTATACCCCACAGTTCTCAGAGGGAATCCCTTGGCCACTGAAATATATCTCCAGATCTTCAGCTGATGTCTGTGGGAGCTCAGCCAGCATTCTCATGTCTCCTCCGCACTCCTTGCCAGTCACATTGTGGTGAAGTGGTTTCTTCTGTCTGTACATGGTTACAATGGCTTCTCTCCAGCTAGTGTTCAGTTGGTTATTCTGGATGAGTTCTCCACAATTTAGTTGTAAATCCAGATTGTTCCTGGGAGGAGGTTAGTGTGGCTTCCACTTACTCCTCTGCCATCTTGGATACTCTTTAACTGCTTTTGTCTAAATGCTTTCAAAATAATTTCATTTTTTATCCCCACTTGAGGATACAAGGGGTATCCCCCAAATCTGGAATTATCTTCTGGAGGGTAAGCCCCTTGTAGTATAGGCTTTCCCTGCTAGGTGAGTGTTCTGGGACCCTATCTATATCAGTGTACTAGCTGGTGTTGTTGTGAGAGGCTGTGTTAGGCTCCAGTGAAATTTTTTTTGATGACTCTTTGAATGCATTTGCCTATTTCATGGTGGGTGATTTACAAGTACACCTGCCTCCACTGCACTGAGTGTTCAGCAGTTTTAGACCAAGAACAACATGACCCCTCATGCCCCACCTTCCCTATTCACCTGACCTTGCTTGAGCAACTTCTTTGTGTTTCCCTGGGTGAAAAAAGTCCTTGAAGGGACATATTTTGCTGATGTGGAAGAGATGAAACAAAAAATGGCAGAAGCACTAAAAGATCAAAATCAATGAGTTAAAAAACTGTTTAGAGTGGTGGAAAAAGTTTTGATATGTGTATTGCATTAAATATAGAGTACTTTGAAGGTGACTGAAGTTTAAATATGTAAGAATAAACATACAATTTTTTATAAATAAATTCCAGTTTTTTGGTGGTAATCCTTTGTATGTTTATTGATTTTTAGAGAGAGAGAGAGAGAGGAAGAGTGGGGGAAGAAAGACAGAGAAAGAGAGAGAGAGAGACAGAGAGAGAGAAAGAGAGAGAGAGGGAGAAACATCAGTGTGAGAGAGAAACATCAATTGGTAGCCTCCTATACTTGCACAAACCTGGGATTGAACTGGCAACTTAAGTACATGCCCTGACCAGGAATCAAACCTGTAATCTTTTTGGTGTACGGGATGATGTTCTAATCAACTGAACCACCTAGCTAGAATTCAATATAATTTCTTTATTTTAGTTTTGGGTATTCAGACTATGATGTACCTGGTAGTGACTTTCTCGTATTCATATTCCTTGGAATTTGTTGAGCTTCTTGGATAGGTAATTAAATTATTTCCACAAATTTGTGAAAATTTCAACCACTGTCTTCAGTTCTTTCTTTTTTCCATTCTCTTTCTCTTTTCATTTTGGGATTTAAGTTACATTTGTGTTAGATCACTTAAAATGTCGCACAGACTCCTGAGGCTCTGTTCTTCATTTGTAATCTCATTTCCCTTCCTTTTCCAGAAGGTAATGGTGTTTCTTCAAGTTGATTGATTGTGGTGGTCATAAGAATTGCCTCTCAGGCCACCAGCTACCAGAAGCATAATTGACTGAGGGTCTGAGTGCCATACTGTGAAACCATCACTATGTCTATGCTAAGGCCACACTTTTCACGGGCAGCCAGCAACAGAATGCTGAGAGTGGCAGAGGTTCTGAGGAATCCTCTGATGACTCACTTTGTCTTGATGACTCCTTGTTGGCTTTCCTGAACTTTCCTTAGACTACATGACACCCAACTTTTCTTCTTTCTCTCTTTTACTCCAGGTCAGACTTGCAGTGTTATATAATGGCTGTAAGAAGCATTTCCCTGAGTAAAAGCCTTTTACATTTAATCCAGTCTTAGTATCTGCTTTGAGGGGGCATTTGGAATCAGGAATGGTCTAAGAAAATAGGCAGTAAGACAAAAACTTGAGACTGGCTCACCCACCACCTGGCAGGCAATTAGGATGAGATTCTTTTGGCAGATGAAACAAGGTCCAAGGTCCATGGCAAAAGACAGTAGCTAAACTGCTGAATATTTTACTGGTGGTAAATTGAGAAAATGTATCAGAGAGCACTGTTGTGGAAGCTTTGACAACACAGACATATATACAGATGGTGCTGCATTTACATTGAGACTAAACTGTCATCCATAATGGCAAGAACTAAGGAAACTGCTCCTGGAAGACACAGGACTCCTCTGATGGCACTTTAAAAAAAAAAAAACACCACATTTTATTAAAAACTTTTTTTTAGTTTATCTTTAGAGGGGAAAGGAAGGAGAGAAGGAGAGAAATATCAATGTATGGTTGCCTCTCGTGCATCCCTTGCCAGGAACTGGCCTGCAACCCAGGCATGTGCCCTGAGTGGGAATTGAACCACAATCCTTTGGTTCATAGGCCCATGCTCAATCTACTGAGCTACACCAGCCAGGGCTCTGATGGCACTTTTAATCAAGGACTCTCCATTGTCTTTTCCAAACTTTTCTTAGGCTGGTGAACAGTTCATCCATCATCTTACTTCCCTCTCTCCTTCACTTTGGGGCAGATCTACATCACAAGCTGATGGCTCTCCCAGCCTTCTCCAGCTCCCTCCCCATTTTTTTCCTCACAAGTGTTTCCTATAGTTAACATTTTTGCATGTTCAATCCTCTCTTGTTGTCTACTCCTCAGTGACCCAGATGAACACACTGACCCTTCTGCTATCTCAAATAGCTATTAAGCCATAGTTAAGCTATTAAAGCAGTCTGGGGCAGGTGCTTCTGTAGCTCTCACCTGTTGTTTATCTGCTGGCTCACCTCACTGGCATGGCCCAGACCTGCAATTCTCTACCTTCTCCTGCCTGCTTCTTCAAGCTTTCTCACTTCTGGATAGATGTGTCTTTAGTTTCAGGATGAAGGACACCAACTGCTTTGTGCAGGACAACCTAAGATAAAATGACTTTCAAGAAGCTTTTTCCAGTGAGATGTTCCTTTCATTGGGCTTTCATAGTCTTTGCTTATATTATAATATCTACATTCTCCCTCAAATCTAAACTATTTAATTACTAAAGTACAAGTCCTTGAAGGAAACAATCTTTCCATGTGATTCTCAGAGGGATGCCTAATACACATATGGCTTTTCTTTACTGTTATCATGGTGTGCTATAACCCAGGAATGACCAATCAGAATATGTTATCCTTCTGGACATAGTGATTGGTTTAAGTGACAGATGCATGATCAAATTCAAGTCAATGAGAGTTCTTTTAGGGAGGTTAATATGAGACACTGAAGGGAAAGAGGTTTGTTTGTTTTTTCTCAGTTGTCATTAGTTTTACATTCAAATTCATCTCACAATCATTTTTGCCTTTGCATGAAGATTAAGTCCACACATTATAAAGTACCTTCTACACATGGAGAGAGGCCACTGAAGACATGGCATTTGGATTCAGCTGATCCTGGAGCAGTTTAGCCCTTAAGACTTCAAGTTACATGGTAACATGGTAAGGAACTCTTTTACTCATGCTAATTTATGTAAAGTTCCTTTATTTTATTTCATTTTTTTATTTTTGCTGAACGAGTCTGTTTAATATAGTAAATAAATATAACATGTATTCATTTGACACTACAATAGTATTTGTATAGCTAAACCTCAAAATGTAACCTCTAAATATTGATCCTTTCAGTGAATTATACTTTGATATTGAGAAAAAATGGATCCTTTGTTTCCAATATATTCTAAACAAATCCAACTCCAGATTGTTCTTTTTTTCACTAAGTGGTAGTGATGCCTTTTCTATCTATGCTCTTATTTTATACTGTATAACCTTTCTGGAAAATCTTACCAACTCTCATTGTTTCAGCAACCACCTCTAGGCTGATAATTGTCTCCTTAAAGAATCAAGAACTGGAAATCCAATTAACCTGTTTGCATTGACATACCACTATTTCCCATGTACCTCAAAATTAACACGTCATCTTCCCTACTAACTACATTCTTTTTCTTGTAATTTAAAAGTATTAGACTTCCGGTCAAGTTGGAAGCATAGGTGGACACACTGTGCCTCTCACAACCAAGATTAAGGACAACAAAAATATAGAACCAAAAAAACCCAACCAGAACAGATAGAAAATTGAATTGTATGGAAGTCCGACAACGATTCACCCAGACTGGTAAGAGGGGTGGAGTCAGTGGCTGGCGGAAAGGGGTTGCAGTAGGAAAATGTGGTGGCTGGTGGTCCCGGGTGCGCAGGCGGCAGTTGGCACACCCCAGGCACACAGGCGGTGGTTACTGAGCACGGGGAGGCAACAAGCAGACCAAGCAAGGCGCATCAGGCGGCTGACTATGGTCACGCATTTGTGCGCAGGTAAACCAGGCGAAAATGGGCAGCAAGACAGACTGTGCAACACAGGGCCCCAGTGCTGGGAAATAAAGCTTAAAAGCACCAATGAAAACACTTGTGGGGATTGAAGTTCTGGGAGAGAATCCTAGCCTCACAGGAGAGTTTGTTGGAAAGACCCACAGGGTCCTAGAATATACACAAGCCCAACCACATGGAAATCAGCACCAGAAGGGCCCAATTTGCTTGGGGGAAGTGACAGAAGGGACTGGAATCCGAGAGAGAACAGAGCAAGCGCCATTGTTCCCTCTCGGACCCCGCCCCTACATACAGTGTCACAACTCTGCGCCTGGGTTGCCCCTTCCTGGTGAACACCTAAGGCTCTGCCCCTCACTATGTAACAGCTGCAACCAGACAAAAAACAAACAAACAAACAAACAAACAAACAAAAACAAAACCAAAAATGGCTCAAAAGGGAGACCAGATGAAAGCCCCACAGCTAATTCATCTAAGCAACCAAGAGATAGCCAACCTATCAGATGCACAGCTTAAAGCACTGGTAGCCAACCTATCAGATGCACAATTCAAAGCACCGATGATTAGGAAGCTCACAGAATTGGTTGATTTTGGTCGCAAATTAGATGAACAAATGAAGGCTACAATAAGTGAAATGAAGAAAAATGCACAGGGAACCAATAGTAATGGGAGGAAAACTAGGACTCAAATCAATGGAGTGGACCAGAAGGAAGAAAGAAACAACCAAAGAGAAAAGAATGAAGAAACAAGAATTCAAAAAACTGAGGACAGGTTTAGGAACCTCCAGGACATCTTTAAACATCCCAACATCCAAATTATAGGGGTACCAGAAGGGGAAGAGGAAGAGCAACAAGTGGAAAGCTTATTTGAACAAATAATAAAGGAGAACTTCCCCAATCTGGCAAAGGAAATAGACTTCCAGGAAGTCCAGGAAGCTCAGAGAGTCCCAAAGAAGTTGGACCTAAGGAGGAACACACCAAGGCACATCATAATTACATTAGCCAAGATTCAAATGAAGGAGAGAATTCTAGAAGCAACAAGGGATATGGGCACAGTCACCTACAAAGGAGTTCCCATGAGACTGTCAGCTGATTTCTCAAAAGAGACCTTCCAGGCAAGAAGGGGCTGGAAAGAAGTATTCCAAGTCATGAAAGTCAAGGACCTACATCCAAGATTGCTCTATACAGCAAAGCTTTCATTTAGAATGGAAGGGAAGATAAAGTGCTTCTCAGGTAAGGTCAAGTTCAAGGAGTTCATCATCACCAAGGCCTTATTATATGAAATGATAAAGGGACTTATCTAAGAAAAGGAAGATAAAAAATAGGGCAGCTTTTAAAAAGACAGCAAACTCACAGATATTAACAACCACACCTAAAACAAAAGCAAACTAAGCAAACAGCTAGAATAGGAGCAGAAACACAGAAATGGAGATCACATGGAGGGTTAGCAACAGGGAGTGGGAGGAGGAGAGAGGGGGAAAAGGTAGAGAATAAGTAGCATAGATGGTGTGTAGAAAATAGACAGGGGAGGGCAAGAATAGTGTGGGAAAAGTAGAAGCTAAAGAACTTATGAAACATACACATGAACTAAAGGGGGCAATGTGGGTGGGAGAGGGTGTGCAGGGTGGAGGGGAATGATGGGGGAGAAATGGGACAACTGTAATAGCATAATCAATAAAATATAATTAGAAAAATAAATAAATAAAAGTATTAATTGATGAATATACAATTTATCTGACCTCTAAAAGGTGACATCCTTGACCTTTTATCTGCCATTTAGCTTCTATACACAATCAAGCCATGAAGCCCAATTATTGATTTTGTGTTCCAATTATTTATTGAACTTACCTGCTCTTCTTAACTGCTACCATCATCTACTTCAATAACATCCAATTTAGTATCTACCCCCCACTGTGTACTTGCACAGCTCTATATGAATCACAAGGCTGTGTCTAGAGTGGCTTCCCATTATGTACAACAGAAGTTACAAACTGTGTTTGATCTTAGCTTTGCCTCCCTCTCCTGCTTCCCTTGCAGACACTCACTGCCCCTTGTTTTATGCTGGTGCAGTTGAAATTGCCCCGCAATATTATTTATTACTTGGTTTTCTACTTTGACTTATGCTATTGTTTTTTGTTTGTTTGTTTGGGCTTGGTTTTGACAGTAATGCTCTTCCCACCCTGTCACCTGTGATTTTTCCCCTTTTTATATCAGTTCAGGAAGTAGTTACTTCAGGATTCTATTCCTCAATTTCTGAAACCAGAAATGAAGGGCTCTGAGCTCTCAGAAATATATGCACCTGTTTTCAATTATTTCTATGGCTACAGTGACCTTTTTTATTTGTCTCCCTCTCATTTCATTTCTATGTTACATTCAATATCTATAGGTAGGGTAAATTGATGAAAATAGTCAGTTATAGATATTCCAAATGAACACTAGAGGTCACTGTTACCTTTTATTGAACAAATGAGTGTCTAAACTCAGTTTTAAAATACTGTCTTTTTTTTTTCTGGTTAAATCTTGGAATTAAAAAAAAATTCTTGTCCTGAGGTGTTTTTTTAAACAAAAATAACTTTTTAGACTTATGCAGGTTCAACAATAGTTAAATTCCCAAACAAAAACTACTATAGTTTATTTTTTCTAATCTACCAAATAATGTTTTAACATTGCTAACCCAACTAACAATTGCTGACTATTAAAAAAATGATTTTAAAAAGCATGTAGTTAATTGTATTTATTTGAAAAATCATGAAACTTGGGGAAAGGGCTGAAAAATTATCTTAAAATGTTTTCTAATCTTCACAAAAGATAAACTCTTTTGCAATTAGTGAGTAGTATGTTATCATTTATTATAATTATCTGTAGAAATTTTGAAACATTAAATAATTTAAAAGGTGTGAACAATACACCAAAAGAAAATTAGAACACGCTTAAAAAAGCAAAGTCTTCATGGTGCTTTAATTTTTTTTTAGTATTTAAAAATTTCTTATACATGGGAAGAGTCACATAATGTTAACTTTCATTTTCCTTTACAGAGTTCTCCATTTACCAGGTTTGTAAATGGCTCCTATCTAATTATTCTAACTTAAAATTTGGTGGTCATATTTGATTTTTTTCTTTTAATAAAGTCTATTGGTTTTGTCTACAAAATACACCTTTAATCAATCTACTACTTCCTTTCTCCTCTGCCACTAACTACACTGGTCCAGCCTCCTGCCTGTCATGGCCACAACAGCCTTCTCACTGGTCTCCTTGCCCAAACTGCCAAGCCCTGGGTCTCTACCCTTTGGGTGGAAAAAGATCAACTCCATTCTAAATCTACTCTGTGTAGAGCCCTAAGGAACAACCCCAGGTAGAAACTCCTTGAAAATTTGAACTAATCTAAGAAAGTTCACATGCTGATAAGAACTATGAAATACTTTTTAAGTGACTAATCCTCAGAACATTGCAGAGCCATCTAAGTGCTACAAGAAGAGAATTCAGCATTGCTATCTTTCTATTACAGATGTTATTGACAATGTTCTGTTCTTTGTTGGATTCTAAATGATCAGAACTGCCAAAATGAGGTTATTTATATTAGTCAAAGAACACTGAGTCTTGAAAGTATTTCTCTTGTGGTAATAATGCTTTTTGTTATACTGAGAATGCAGCTTCTGAAAATAATTGAAAATTTTATCTTCTTATTCCAATCAAGCAATTCAGCCTCTTTGCAGTTCATTTTGTTGGAGAACATTTATTCGACAAGCCTCCACTTCCAAGGTGATTTATAGTGATTGAATTAGAAACAGAGCAACATTTCATTTCTCTCCTTGAAGAGGGATAATTTCTTCCACAAAATTTACAGGGTATAATATAAGGTAGGCCAATCTATTAAACTTTTCTGGAAATTTATTTTTGGCTTTATTTAGCATATCAACTTTGAGCCTGAAACTGAACAAAATTTCTATTTTGTTGCCTAATCTGACAGAAAAACCAAAAATCATATTTTAAGGAATTGGAATGAAGTGTTCCTGTCATCTTTAATTTTTTTTGTCTCTTAGAGTTTTATTTTTTATTTAACTTTGTAACTAATATTTTATTTTATTTTTTAAATTTTATTTTAATTGTTGTTCTTGTACAGTTTTCTGTCTTTTACTCCCATCCCAGCCCACCACCCCAGCCCTTCCCACCTCCCTTCCATTCCCATCCCCCCTCCCAACTTTCGTCCATGTGTCTTTTATACTTGTTGCTCTAAACCCTTCCCCTTTTCCCTTGAAATTCCCTCCACTCTTCCCTCTGGTGACTGTCAGCCTGTTCTCAATTTCAGTGTCTTTGGTTATATTATGCTTGTTTGTTTGTTCTGTTGATTAGGTTCCTGTTAAAGGTGAGATCATATGGTATTGGTTTTTCACTGCCTGGCTTATTTCACTTAGCGTGATGCTCTCCAGTTCCATCAATGCTGTTGCGAAGGGTAGGAGCTCCTTCTTTCCTTCTGCTGCATAGAATTCCATTGTGTAAATGTACCATAGTTTCTTGATCCATTCACTTACTGATGGGCACCTAGGTTGCTTCCAACACTTGGCTATTGTAAATTATGCTGCTATGAACATTGGGGTGCATAGGTTCTTTTGGATTGGTGTTTCAGGGTTCCTAGGATATAATCCTAGCAGTGGAATTGCTGGGTCAAAAGGTAGGTCCATTTTTAGTTTTCTTGGAAAATTCCATACTGCTTTCCATAGTGGTTGTACCAGTCTGCAATCCCACCAACAGTGCACTAGGGTCCCCTTTTCTCCACAAACTCTCCAACACTTGTTTGTTGCTTTGTTTATGATGGCCATTCTGACTGGTGTGAAGCGGTACCTCATTGTGGTTTTAATTTGCATCTCTCTGATAGCTAGCAATATTGAGTATCTTTTCATGTGTCTCTGGATCCTCTGTATGTCCTCCTTGGAGAAGTGTCTGTTCAAGTCTTCTGCCCATTTTTTAATTGGGTTGCTTGTTTTCTCAGAGTGGAGTCGTGTAAGTTCTTTATATATTTTGGAGATTAAACCCTTGTCTGAGGTATCATTGGCAAATATGTTTTCCCATATAGTTGGTTCTTTTTTCATTTTAATACTGTTTTCTTTAGCCATACAGAAGCTTTTTATTTTGATGAGATCCCATTTGTTTATTCTTTCCTTTATGTCCCTTGCTTTAGGGGACATATCAATAAAAATGTTGCTGGGTGAAATATCTGAGATTTTCCTGCCTATGTTCTCCTCTGGGATTTTAATGGTGTCATGGCTTATATTTAAATCTTTTATCCACCTTGAATTTATTTTTGTGTATGGTGTGAGTTGGTGTTCAAGTTTCATTTTTTTGCGTGTAGCTGTCCAGTTCTTCCAACACCACTTGTTGAAGAGGCTACTTTTACTCCATTTTATGTTGCTGCCCCTTTGTCAAATATTAATTGACTGTAGAGACTTGGGTTTATTTCTGGGCTCTCTGTCTTAGAGTTTTCTGATCCTAGTTATTTTTTTACCATGTTCTTTGATTTGATATCTTGTCTCATTCTCAGCTTATCAAGGAAAAGGAACATTAAATATATATAACTATCTGAAAATAATATTTAAGCATGATTTTAATGCATAGAATATTTTATTTCTGAAATAAAATTAACTTGTTTTCTAATATTTGTGTAAGTCTATTTTTAAAAAGCTTTTATCCTAGTAAAATGGTGATAACCCCATAAACAAATAAACAAAAAGCTGGCGTAGCAATACCTTTATCAGACAAAACAGACTTTAAAACAAAGGCTGTAACAAGAGACAAAGAAGGACCTAACAATTCCACTTCTGGGTATTTAGCCAAAGAAACTCAAAATGCCAATTTGAAAAGACATATGCATCCCTGTGTTCATTGTATCATTATTTACAATGAAGCAACATAAGTGTTCATCAGTAGACAAATTGATAAAGAAAAGGTAGTACATATATACTATGAAGTATCACTCAGCCATAAAAAAATGAAATCTTGCCATTTATGACAACAAGTATGGATCTAGAGGGAATTATGTAAATGAAATAAGTGAGACAGAAAGAAAAATAGCATATGACTTCACTTACATGTGGAATCTAAAAAAAACCCAAATGAACAAACAAAACAGAAGCAAACAAATATACAAAGCACACTTTGATGGTTGCCAGATGTGGGGGGAGAAGGTGAGAAAGGGGAAGGAATTAAGATGTGCAAATTACCAGTTATGAAAACATTCATGGGGGTATAAATTACAGCATAGGGGATATAGTCAATAATATTGTAATAATTATGTATGGTGTCAGATGGGTACGAGGTTTATCAGTGTGATCACTTCATCAGTTATATAAATGTCTAATCAATACGTTGTACATCTGAAACTAATATAATGTTGTATGTCAACTGTAATTGAAAAATAAAACATTATTTTTAAAAAGTTATTATCCTTATTCCAAAAATATATTTTTAAAATTGGATAAAGGAGTTAAAGAACACTTGTCCAGGTTATGGTAGCCTACATTATAAATGGGAGTCCTACCTTAGATATTTCTTTCCTTCTCTCTTAGTATATTTCCTATAATATCAGTTACTATTTATTAAACATATGCTATGTGCCAGTTGCTAAACTGAACACTTTCTGTGTTTTCTTATTTAACTTATTTAGTCTTCACATCAACTCGATGAGTTAGGTATTACTATCCTGTTTTACAGCTGAGAAAACTGAGGTCAGAGATATTAAGTAACTGAACTCAAAGTATGTTTGTTTGTTTTTAACCACCTTATAATTTATTTTATGCCTTTTACCCAAAATATTCCTAAGTGGATAATCATACAAATAACTTACAAGTTTCAAGTGTTTGGGAGATTGGAATTGTAGGCATTTCTGCAATTTTCAATGAGCTAGTCTAAAATGCAGTGAAACATGGAGGGCTCACTTGAGCCAAGCAGACAGTTTTACAAAACTCTTACCAGATTGTATTTTAAAATACAAAACCAAACAAGATATCCACACCATTTCTCAAAATTAATCTGAGAAATTAGGTACACTTTTTAGTAACAAAAAAGTCCCTACCCACTATCTACATTCTGTGCCTATGATAATTGATATAAAAGTCAAAATCTGGTAAAGCATTCAATTTTCATTGTGAGGTGAAAAGAATTCTGAGTTCCAGCCAAGATGGAGGTGTAGGTAGAGACCCTTTGCTTCTGCGCATAACCAAAAGGAAGATAACAAACAGTATGAAATCAATAAACAACCAAAAGCACCAGAAAATCAAAATGCATGGAACTCCAACACAAAGGAATTAAAGAAGAAATCAACCAGAACAACCAGACGAGTAAGGTGGCAGACTGTGGGCCAACTCAGAAAAACCATGGCAACCTTGTGGCTGGGGCTGTGTGGGAGCGGCTGACTTAAGGGGACTCAGAGGTGGCTGTGGACTACAGCTAGGGGTGCCATGGTAGGAGAAGCTCCCAGTCTCCTGCTAGAGTCCAAGAGTCCATTGAAAAGTGCACTAGAGCTGAGGAGGCTAGCTGCATGGTTCCCTCTCTGGCCTCTCCCCACAGGCAGCGATGCAATGCCCTGTGGGAGGGGGGATGAGGGGGACCTAAGGCCATATCCCCTTACAACATATCAGCTGCACCAAGACAAAGAAACATGGCCCAAGTGAAAGAACAGAGTATAACCTCAGAAAGAGAACTAAGTGATGAGGAGATCACCAACCTATCTGATGGGGAATTTAAAGCCCTGGTAATCAAAATGCTCACAGATCTGATTGATCTTGGTTGAAAAATTAAAAAACAAATGAAGATACCCAAAGTGAAATAAAGCAGAATGTTCAGGGAACCAACAGTGACAGGAAGGAAACCAGAACTCAGCAACAATTTGGAACAAAAGGAAGGAATAAACATCCATCCAGATCAAAATGAAGAAACAAGAATTCGAAAAAGTGAAGAGACTTGAAACCTCTGGGACAACCTGAAACATTCCAATATCTGAATTATAGGGGTGCCAGAAGGAGAAGAACAACAGCAAGAAATGGACAACTTATTTGAACAAAAAATGAAGGAAAACTTCCCCAATCTGGCAAAGGAAATAGTCTTCTAGGAAGTCCAGGAAGCCCAGAGAGTCCCAAGGAAGTTGGACTCAAAGAGGAACACACCAAGGCACATCATCATTAAGTTACCCAAGACTGAAGATAAGGAGAGAATATTAAAAGCTGCGAGAGAAAAGGAAAGAGTTACCTACAAAGGAATTCCCATTAGACTATCAGCTGATTTCTCAAAAGAAACCTTGCAGGCAAGAAGGGGCTGGAAAGAAGTATTCCAAGTCATGAAAGGCAAGGACCTACAGCCAAGATTACTCTATCCAGTGAAGCTTTCATTTAGAATGGAAGGGCAGATAAAGTGCTTCTCAGATAAGGTCAAGTTAAAGTTTGAGTTCATCACCACCAAGCCATTGTTATATGAAATGTTCTAAGAAAATGCATCTAAGAAAAAGATAAAAAATATGAACAGTAAAATAACAACAAACTCAAGACTATCAACAAATGAACCTAAAAGAAAAGAAAAAACAATAAACAGGAACAGGAACAGAATCAGAGAAATGGACATCACACAGAGGGATATCCATGGGGAGGGGGAAGGGAGAATAAGGGGGAAAAGGTACATGAAAGAAGAAGCATGGTTAGTAGGCATAAGGTAGATGGGGAGAGATAAAAAATGGTATGGGAAACAGAGAACTCAAAGAACTTACATGTACAACTCATGGACTAAGGTGGGGTAATGCTGGAGGGTTAGGGGGGCAGGGCAGAGGGGGGATAAAGGGCAGAAATTGGGAAAACTGCAATCGCATAATCAATAAAAAATTATTTTAAAAAATAGAGACTTCTGGCCAAGATGGAGGCATGGGTGGACACATTGTGCCTCCTCACACAACCAAAATTAAGGACAAGAAAGATTTAGAATCAAGAAAACAACCATAACTGATAGAAAATTGGACTGTACAGAAGTCCAACAACCATTCATCCAGACTGGTAAAAGGGGCAAAGTCGTGGCAGGAAAAAGTGGAGGTTGGTGGACTGGGGCACACAGGTGGTGGGTGGCAGATCCCAGGCATACAGGCAGTGGCTAGCAGACCTGGGGCATGGTGAGGCAACAGTGCAGACCCAGTGACGCTGTGCAAGGGTGACCAGGTGGTCCCACATTCATACTCAGATAATCTAGGCAAAGGGGAAGCAGCAGAAGGGACTGGAATCCAAGAGAGAGT
The DNA here is from genome assembly GCA_004027475.1 of Anoura caudifer. Classification (NCBI taxonomy): domain Eukaryota; kingdom Metazoa; phylum Chordata; class Mammalia; order Chiroptera; family Phyllostomidae; genus Anoura; species Anoura caudifer. The sequence goes on along the minus strand of PVKU01008683.1, from coordinate 11,646 downwards.
GGAGCAAGTGCCATTGTTCCCTCTTGGACCCCGCCCCCACATACAGTGTCGCTATCCAGCGAATGGGCTGCCCTGCCCTGGGGAATGCCTAAGGCTCTGCCCCTCACTACATAACAGCCACGACCAGACCAAAAAACAAAAACAAAAACAAAAACAAACAAAAATGGCTCAAATGGGAGAACAAATCAAAGCCCCAGAGCCAATTCATCTAAGTGACCAAGAGATAGCCAACCTATCAGATGCATGGCTCAAAGCCCTGGTAATCAGATGCTCACAGAATTGGTTGCTTTTGTTCACAAATTAGATGAACAAATGAAGGCTACAATAAGTGAAATGAAGGAAAATGCACAGGGAACCAATAGAGATGGGAGAAAAACTGGGTCTCAAATCAATGGAGTGGACCAGAAGGAAGAAAGAAACAGCCAAAGAGAAAACAAGGAAGAAACAAGAATTCAAAAACATGAGGAGAGGCTTAGGAACCGCCAGGACATCTTTAAACATAAAAACATCCAAATTATAGGGGTACCAGAAGGGGAAGAGGAAGAGCAACAAGTGGAAAACTTATTTGAACAAATAATAAAGGAGAACTTCCCCAATCTGGCAAAGGAAATAGACTTCCAGGAAGTCCAGGAAGCTCAGAGAGTCCCAAAGAACTTGAACCCAAGGAGGAACACACCAAGGCACATCATAATTACATTAGCCAAGATTCAAATGAAGGAGAGAATTCTAGAAGCAGCAAGGGATAAGGGCACAGTCACCTACAAAGGAGTTCCCATGAGACTGTCAGCTGATTTCTCAAAAGAGACCTTCCAGGCAAGAAGGGGCTGGAAAGAAGTATTCCAAGTCTTGAAAGTCAAGGACCTACATCCGAGATTGCTCTATCCAGCAAAGCTTTCATTTAGAATGGAAGGGCAGATAAAGTGCTTCTCAGATAAGGTCAAGTTAGAGTTCATCATCACCAAGCCCTTATTATATGAAATGTTAAAGGGACTTACCTAAGAAAAAGAAGATAAAAAATATGACAGTAAAAAGACAGCAAACTCACAGATATTAACCAACACATCTAAAACAAAAGCAAACTAAGAAAACAAGTAGAACTGGAGCAGAAACACAGAAATGGAGATCACATAGAGGATTAGCAACAGGGGAATAGGAGGAGGAGAGAGGGAGGAAAGGTACAGAGAATAAGTAGCACAGATGGTAGGTAGAAAATAGGGGGAGGGCAAGAATAGTGTGGGACAAGTAGAAGCTAAAGAACTTATGACACATGGACATGAACTAAAGTGGTCAATGTGGGTGGGAGGGGGTGTGCAGGGTGGAGGGTAATGAAGGTGGAGGAAATGGGACAACTATAATAGCATAATCAATAAAATATATTAAATAAATAAATAAATAAATTCTCCAATAGTAAAAAAAAAAAGAAGAAGAAGAAAAGAAAAGAATTCTGTGGATATCTAAGAGCCTAACAACCTTGAATTTTGTTAGTCCTCTGCTCAGACTACCAGAGAAAACTCTGAAAGTTTATACTGATGGATATACTGTAGGAGCAGCACCTCAAATACCAACATAGACTAAATGCTAAGGGACAGACAACCATCAGAGAAGTAAGTAGACTATGTGTTAAGGCCCAAAGAAGTGCTATACTGACTAATGATTAGGTCAATTTATGATGTAGCTATTAGCTACATATACATAAACATTACATAAAATATACATACACATTATACATAAAAATATACATAAACATTAAAAATATACATAAACATTAATGTGCTAGGAATAGTTAATTCATTAGTTTGCTTACAGGATTTTACTCTTAATTTCTGTTATTCTCTAGATTTGTTTTACTTATTTAAGAAATGTTGGATATTAGATGAAAGTTTACTGAAGAATGGGATAATGCTCATTTAAACTCATCAGAATTATAGACACATATAGCTCAATTTTTCATCCCTTATCACCAGGGAAAATGTTAAATTTATATTTATAGTTGATTACTAAAAATATCTTTACTATGTTAGCTGCGATATTCAGTCATAATCCTCCTTCCCAAAATACACAAACAAAACAGAAAAGCTCACTAAACACTTGAAAACTAGGTGCCACACATTTTAAAGGGAAATTAATATTGTCCTGGTTATAACTTAAATTTAGAATTTAAAATTATGCATTCTAAAGGCAAGATCTAAAGAACTTGTACTATTTTGTGTTTCTAATGAGAGCATATTAAAAACACTCCAAACCATTTAAGTAAGAAGGAAAAAATAGAACATGTAAAACTATAGACCTTTAAGAAGTTAGATTTAAGAAGGGAAAACGTATAGGCTTAAACATAATGGTTGAAACATTATTAAAGCTATTGAATGAGGATTTAACTTTCCCTTCCTCCCCTGATCAAGCACAGCAGTGCTATTAAGGGAAGTAACACCTACTTAAAGGATGTTAAGAAAGTAAAATTACGTTTTGTTTCACACGACTAGCCTAACATTGGAGCACGAGGTCAGTCAGATGACACCTTTCGTAATTACGGTAGCAGATGCTAGTCTGTACTGAGTCCCAAGAGAATTTCAGGCTCCAGGCTTGAAATCTTTGCTTCTCTTTGATATGGAGGTCTTGAGAAACTTGTCCTCTTTCCCCAAACTCTTCATCTCACCATTCCTCTTCCGCACTTCAGGTTCAGCAAAAACCCCTTAAACTTTTCACTAATTCTCTCCTTCAATCAACCTTATTTGTTCCAATTGTGTACTTCTTTCTTTGTAATCTATTTTATTCTTTATTGTATTAGTCTCCTGTACCCATGTTCTCTTTTACTCTTATTTCCCAATAATTTTTAGCCAACATTTAATTGTTTAGCAGTTTTAGAGTATGTCTTGCATTTGAAAGAGAATGAGTTATTTCTCATTCATATTACTTTTGTAATAGTTATGTTATTGGAACCTATTGAACATTATAGCTCAATCTCAGTCTGCTTTTTAACCTTATTTGGACAGCCATTAGCTATTTGTTTAAAGCTATTTTACTTTTTTAATTGCTTTCCTAATGTATATGATATTTTAATGTTGAGGTTAATTGATTAAAATTTGTTTATGTCACTGTTTTACTTGAAAACAGTCTCAATGAACATATAAATAATTTTCCCAAATGGCAGCCAGTAGGAAAATATACACCATAGTAATTCTTGAAAATAAAAGCAATAAGGGAAACAAACCTAAGTATTTAAAGTTACCTGAAGGAACTATGACTTAGGGAGATTGAGTATGCACTCAGTTGATTTGAATTTGAAAATGAATCATACTTTGAACTTGACCCCAGCCTCATAGTCTATTGCCTCATCCTTGTACAGAGCTCAAGTATTCTGGAAGTGACAGTGACATAAAAACCAAGACTAAAGTATTACCTGATAATTTCTAGGGTTCTGTGTGCTGCTAGGATGTTTCTTTCGGGCACAATGACCCCTTATAGACATAGGTATTGTTATCATGATCTCTTTTTACTAGAAACTACAGATTGTTCATAACATTTTGATACTTTGAGAATCACTTGATGATTTCTGAGTGGACATATGTCCCCAGTAGTGTATCCTAGAATCATTCTTCCATTCATTCTATTAGTATGCCCTGATACATAGGCATGTGTGATACAAATGTGAATAAGACACCACAAACCCTGATTTTACAAAAGGATTCATTTTGCTTGACAAATGAATCCTTTGCTTTGCCTCACCTGCTTGACATCCACAAGGGACTTTGATCATTTTTCTGCTAGAGAATCCAGCTAGAACTACCTGGAGTTATGCTTGCAAATGCACTGTTAAGATTTTGAACCCTTTGGTTTGCAGGCCAGCACTCAGTCCACTGAGCCACACCAGCCAGGGCTAGATTTTGAACCCTTTGAACCTATTCATGTTCTTTCTAGTTCTGCTTCCACAAAACAGTCATTTTGATGGTCCATCCTTTCCTTCATAAAACTCACCTAAAGAGGCAAAAATACACAATGCGGTAAAAATAGTCTATTCAATAAATGATGTTGGGAAAATTGGACAACTATGTGCTGAAAAATGAAACTAGACTACCTTCTTATACCACATAAAATCAAAATGAACCAAAGACTTCAAAACCATAAAAATCCTAGAAGAAAACATAGGCAGCAAAATCTTGAACATTACCATGATAATTTTTTATCTCCCCAGACAAGGGAAACAAAAGAAAAAAATAAATGAATGGGATTACACCAAGCTAAAAAGTTTTTGCACAGCAAAGGAAACCACCAACAAAATGACAAGACAACCCACAGAATGGGAAAACATATTCACCAGTGAAATATCTGATAAAGGATTAATATCCAAAATTTGTAAGAACTTATAAAACTCAACACCAAAAAGCCAAACAACTCAATTAAAAAATAGGGGAAGGACCGAAATAGCCACTTCTCCAAAGAGGATGTACAGATGGCCAATAGACATATGAAAAGACACTCAACATCACCAGTCATCAGAAAAATGCAAATACAAACCACAATGAGATACCCATCTCACACCTGTCAGAATGACTATCATCAATAAATCAACAAACAACAAGTGCTGGTGAGGACGTGGAGAAAGGGAAACCCAGTGCACTGTTGATGGGAATGCAGACTGGTACAGTCACTGTGGAAAACAATATGGAGATATTACAAAAAATTTAAAAAATGATCTGAATTTTGACTCTGTGATTCCACTTCTGGGAATATATCCAAAAGAACACAAAACACTAATTCAAAAAATAATAAGCACCCCTATGTTCATTGCAGCACTATTTACAATCACCAAGATATGGAAGCAGCCCATGTATTCATCAACAGATGAGTGGATAAAACAACTATGGGACATTTACACAAAGGAACTCTACTTGGCTGTAACAAAGGAAAATGTTACCCTTTGTAATAGTATGGATGGATCTGGAGAACATAATGCTAAGTGAAATAAGCCAGTCAGAGAAAGACAAATACCATATGATTTCATTCATATGTGGAATCTAATGAACAAACTGAACTAATAAGCAAAACAGACAGACTCGATGAAAAGCAGATGACAACCAGTGGGAGATGGAGGTTAAAGGGAGGAGGGGTTGAGCAAAAAAGTAAAAAGCTCAGGGACATGGACAGCAGTGTAGTGATTGCTGGGGGAGGGGAGTATATGGGGACTAAAATATAATGTAAAAAATACAATAAAAATTAAAAACAATAAAAATATAAAAGAAGAAAGGAAAGACCTAGGGTAACTAACTGTGTTATGAAACAAGACCCATATACATGCTGTTTACAAGAGACCTATTTCAGACTGAAACACAGACTGAAAGTAAAGGAATGGAAAAAACTATTTCATGCAAATGAAAATTTTTTTAAAAACTGGGGAAGCAATGCTTATATGAGACAAAGTAGACTTTAAAACAAAGACTATAATAAGAGGCAAAGAAAGATATTACATAATGATAAAAGGATAAATCCAACAAGAGGATATAACCTTTGTGAATATCTATGAATTGAATATAGCAGCACCTAAATATATAAAGCAAGTATTGACAATAGTACAGTCATAATAGGGGACATTAACAACCCAGTGATACCATTGATAGATCTTCCAGACAGAAAATCAACAAGGAAACAGTGGTCTTAAATGATGCACTAGACCAGATGGATTTAATTGATATTCACACAGCATTTTTACCACAAGGCATCAGAGTATATATTCTTCTCAAAAACATGTGGGGCATTTTCCAGGAGACCACATGTTAGACAACAATATAAGTCTCAACAAATTTAAAAACCCTGAAATCTGATCAACATTCTTCTTTAACCACAATGGTATGAAACTAGAAATCAATCAAAAGAAAAAACTGAAAAACACAAAAAAGCCATGGAGGCCAAAAACATCTTACACATAATAAATGGGTTGTCAGTGAGATCAAGGAAGACATGAAAAGATACCTTGAGACAAAAGAAAATTAAAACATAACCCCAAATCTATGGGACACAGTAAAATCAGTCCTAAAAGGGAAATTCATAGCATTATAGACAAATCTCAAAAAATAAGAAAAATCTCAAAAATCAATCTACTCTTATACCTAAATAAAATAGAAAAAGAATAACAAGCAGCCCTGGCCAGTGTGGCTCAGTTGGTTGGAGCCTTGTTGTGTAAACTGAAAGGTCATGGGTTTGAGTCCAAGTCAGAGCATATGCTTAGGTTTGATCCCCTCTAGGGGCACATTTGAGAGTCAACCAATTGATGTTTCTCTCACATCAGTGTTTCTCTCTCTCTCTCTCTGGCTATCTCCCTTCCTCTCTCTCCAGGAATCAATGGGTATATCCTCAGATAAGGAAATACAAAAAAGAGAACAACAAACAAATCCCATAGTTGGTAGGAAGAAGGAAATAATAAAGAACAGAGAGGAAATAAACAAAATAGAGTGTAAAAAAATACAAAAGATCAATGAAACCAAGAACTGCTCTTTAAAAATTATAAATAAGATCAATAAACCTTTAACCAGACTCATCAAGGAAAACAGAGAGAGGATCAAAATAAGTAAAGTCAGAAGTGAAAGAGAAGTGACAACTGATACCACAGGAATATAAAGGATTATATGAAAATATTATGAACAACTATATGCTAAATAGTTGCATATGCAAATATGATAATATGCAAATTAGATGATGTTGAAAAAATTGATAAATATCTAGAAATATACACAGAAAATCTGAACAGACTTACTACAACTAATGAAATTGAAGCAGTAATCAAAAAAACTTTCAACAAACAAAAATCCTAGACTACATGGCTTCACAGGGGAATTTTACCAAACCTTCAATGAAGAACTAACACCTATCTTTTTCAAACTATTCCAAAAAATTCTGGAGGAGGGAAGTATCCCAAGATCACTGCACTAGACTATCATCATCCTAATTCCAAAACCAGATAAAGGCACTATGAACAAAAAACTATAGGCCAACATTCCTGATAGACAGAGATGCAAAAATCCTCAACAAAATATTAGAAAACCAAATTCAGCAAAACATTAAAAAGATCATCCATCATGATCAAGTGGGATTTATTCCTGGGATGCAATATTAGTACAATATCAGCAAATCTATTAATATAATACATCACATTGAAAATGAAGGATTAAAATCATATAATCCTATCAATAGGCACACAAAAAGCATTTGATATATCCAGCACTGATTTATTATAAAAAATTTCAGCAAAGTGGGAATAGAGGCGATATACCTCAACATAATAAAGGCCATGTGTGACAAACCCACAGCTAACATTATACTCAATGGTAAAAAAAAAAAAAAAAAAACATTTCTCTTAAGATCAGGAACAGGCAGGGGCATCCACTTTCACCTTTCTTACTCATTATAGTACTGGAAGTCCTAGCCACAACATTCAGACAAGAAGAAGAAATAAAAAGCAGCCAACTTCTTCCTTGAAGATAACATGATACTACATATAGCAAACTAAAAAAATTTCACCAGAAATTTTTTAGAACTGATGAATGAATTCAGTAAAGGAACAGGATACAAAATAAATATTCAGAAATTGGTTGCATTTTTATATACCAATAATGAGCTACCAGAAAGGGAAACTAAGAAAGATATCTTATTTCCAATTGCATCAGAAAAATACCTAAGAATAAATTTAACCAATGAGGTAAAATACCTGTACTTGGAAAATTATAAGGTATTGAAGAAGATACAATAAGTAGAAGCATATACCATGATCATGGGTAGGAAGAATTAACATCATTAAAATGTCCATACTATCCAAAGTGATCTATAGATTAAATGCAATTCCTATCAAAAAACCAATGGCATTATTGAAAGCACTAGAACAAATAATCCAAAATTTATATGGACTACAAAGGACCCCAAATAGCCACCACAATCTTGAGAAAGAATAAAGTCAGAGGGAGTATTCTAGCTTATATAAAACTACACTACAAGGCTATCATAATCAAAACAGCATGGTACATTCCTCAACATAATAAAGGCCATATATGAGAGACCTACAGCCAACATCATATTCAATGGGCAAAAACTTAGAGCTTTCCCACTAAGATCAGGAACAAGACAAGGTTGTCCACTTTCACCACTCCTGCTCAACATGGTATTGGAAGTCCTACCCACAGCAACCAGACAAGAACAAGACATAAAAGGCATCTTAATTGGAAAGAAGGAAGCAAAACTGTCACTGTTTGCAGATGACATGATAGTGTACATAGAAAATACTATAGACTCGACCAAAAAAACTACTCAAACTATAAATGAATTTGGCAAAACAATGGGATTCAAAGTCAATATTCAGAAATCAAAGGCATTCTTGTACACCAACAATGAAACATCAGAAACAGAAATCAGGAAAATTATGCTAAGTGAAGTAGGCCAGGCAGTGAGGGACAAATACCATATGATCTCACCTTTAACTGGAACATAATCAGCAAAAGAAAAAGGCAAACAAAATATTACCAGAGACATTGAAATTATGAACAATCTAACAATAGCCAGAGTGAAAGGGGGCAGGGGAGGGGACAGTGGGGGGAATGGTTTTCAGGAACTACTATAAAGGACATATGGACAAAACCAAGGGAGAGGGTAGAAGCAAGGGAGGGAGGTGGGTTTGGCTGGGGTGGGGGGGAGTGGTGGGGGGAAAATGCAGAGAGCTGTAATTGAAAATAATAAAATAATTTTTAAAAATGTTTTGGTAATATCCCATTTTTACATCGTACTTTTGTTTGCTCATTTTTGTGTGTATGATATTAGAATAAACATCTCTAGGCCTTTCAAAACAACAAAACAAAACCAGGCTTTCAAAATGTGGTGGCGAAATAGGTGGGATTGTTACAGAGCAACAGAAGGTCCGTTATTTTGGGGGCCCCCCTCCTGGCTGCACCCTGCATCAGGATGGAGCCCAGTTCTCCTCATGCCCAGCTGGAACACCTAGCCGGTCTTCCGAGGAACAGAGTGAACAACCAACGGATTATGAGTTTACATGAAGTTTGGAGGCAAAAAATTGCAGGGGACATTAAAAAAAAACAAACAGAGAGTGAGGAGAGTGTGCTGGGACAGTAAGGTCCCTGTGATCTGAGCTGGGACTAAGGGTGCTGTGGCCCCTGACGGGCCTGGTGCCTGCTGCTGGCTAGGGAGGAGGGTTAGAACACCAGCTCCCTCCCCTACCAGAGCAGGGTGGGCAGCCTGGCACTAGCAGGGACCTGGGTGCTGAAAGTTGCTGGGGGAAGTAGGGACGAAGTGGGAGACACACAGAGGCGGTACACACCCTCTGGGATTGTGGATGCTGGCACCAGAGAAATTGGAGTGCTGGTGACACCTGAAGAAGGGAGGAGTTAGGCCCTGCTGGACCCTGACTTGGATAGTCTCTGGACTAGTAGAAAAAGTAGGGCTGTGTGGTGCGCTTGTTAAGAACAGTGGGCAGCTGCTTTGTAAGGAACTCTCCAGCAGCTGCTGGCGTGCCCCAAGGGAGATTTCAGCTGCACCCGCCCAGAGTGAGCGGTGGAGGAGAACTGTGCGCCCCCGATGCTCTGGCATTGTGTGCACAAAGGCAGTAGCAGAGCTGAACCTTGCACCCCGCCTGTCTGGCACTGCTCGCACCCAGAGTGAGTGGTGGAAGATGGGAACCTTGCACCCTGCTTGTCTGGTACTGTGCGCACCCAGAGTGAGTGGAGGAGGGGAACCGTGCGCCCTGCAGCTCTGGCACTTGATACACAAAGACAGTAGTAGAGGGAACTGTGAGCCCGGCTTGTCTGGGGGTCTGTGCCGGAGATGGACTCATGGTGTGAGTAGGTGAGTGGCTGATTTGAGCCTGGCAGCTCACGGAACCTGGGCCCTGGGCCGGAGGCTGGGAAACTGTGAATACTGTGACCCAAACCTGGTCCTCATCCTCTCAGAACCAAAGGGAGAAAAGCAAAGCCCAGCCCCCTTTTCCTGTAGCATCTAGGAAGACCAGCAGAACTTGCTGAACAGGTTTAAAGTCAGCAGGAGGCTTATTATTATCTTTTTTTTTCCTTTTTGAATCCTCTCTCTTCCCGAGCCCCGCTTTTTTTCCCCTTTTTTTTCTTTCTTCTTCCAAGTGAGATAAGATCAAAAGGGGGAGCACAAGGCTAACCCCAAAAACCAATAAACTGAGACAAACGTCACTTTGCTATCCCACAGAGCTGGCATTTTATGGTGTATATGTATTATCATTAAGGTGCAATTATTTTTTTTTACCAATTTTATTAGTCTTTTTATTACTCTTCCTCATGTTTAGTTTTTCTTGATATATTTCCCTGTTTAATTGCATTGCTTGGCTGTTTTTCCTTATTCTCTCTCTTTATTGTATTTTAATTTTCCTTCTTTCACTTCACCTGTGTTCCAATAACACCCAGCTCTTGATTGGGTACTTTCTATTTTGTTTACCCAAGTCATTTATTTCTTGTGATATTATTGTTGTTCCAGTACTATTGTAAATAATCATTGTTCCATACAATGGTACATACTACACAGCAACGCTCCATGATCTTAGCCCACTTTAACCCTGAGCACTAGTATTGTTATGGTTAACCCTATTCTCTCTCACACTACATCTACTTTCTATACTTTAATTTCACTATATCTCATCATCTAACCTTGCACAAGCACTCTGTTTTTCTGGATTCAGCTCACAATCATCCTCCTCTCTAACAAGAGTCTTATCTCTCTTTCACCTTCTATAAAAAGTGGCCAATTGGGTGAAATATCACAGTTAAGGCTGTACTTATCCAAAGAATCTTTTATTTCTTCTCTACTTGCTAGTACTTTAAACCCCATAAAATATTCTCTTGCTGTTTTAATCCATTTTGCCTACCCCCTGCCATAGAGCACGAACAAGAATAGGTGGGAGCTGCAAACATCAGTATACTTGCTGGAGGAGAAAAACTACCTATATAGGAACCACCAAAAAGTACAAACCTGAGTACAAAAAGAGAGCCCACACAAACAGAAGAAAGGGCAAACCCAGAGCATCCAGTCAAGGAGATCAGAGACCATACCACTGAACCTCATAGAATTCCTAACATAGAAGTTCACCCGACAGGCAGAAGGGGAGCTTATCCAGGGCCCTTATACTGCCATGCTCCAGAGCTCCAAAGGGAAAGTCAATGTCATTGTGGGGAATTTGGCAAAGCACACAGCAGAGGTCCCTGGTGGGACCGCCACATCCACCTGAGAAGACCTGGACCCTGGAGACTTTCACTGTCCAAGTGGAGATGTACTCGCCCCAGCGCTAGCAGACATGCGGCTCCCTTCTGCCAGCTTCCTGAGGGCCAGGTGCTGGTCGGCTGCAAGAACTCCATGGCAATGCCCTGGGTATTCTGCCACAGAAGTTCACACCATAAACCCAGGAAGCCAGAACAGATCAATTGAAGAAGCTGAGGCTGACAAGAAGAGTCTCACAAACAATGGGAAGACAAAGAAACAATCCCAAAATGAAAGGAAAGGAGGAAGCCTCAGAAAGAATGCTAAATGAAATAGAGGCAACTCAACTATCAGGTAGTGAGTTCAAAGCAATGGTTATCAGGAAGCTCAATGAGCTCACAATGAATTACCAGAAACCACAGGGAAACTACAATGAACTCA
>PVKU01008682.1:0-70757 GCA_004027475.1 Anoura caudifer | reverse complement strand
AATAAGCCAGGAGGTGAGAGACAAATACCATATGATCTCACCTTTAACAGGAACCTAATCAAAAAAACAAACAAACAAGCATAATATAACCAAAGACACTGAAATTGAGAATAAGAGAGGAGAGGGATAGGAATATCCAGGGAAAAGGGGAAGGGATTAGAGCAACAAGTATGAAAGACATATGGACAAAAGCTAGGGGGGGGGGTGGAAATGTATATGTATATATTTAATAGGAGCTGAAAAAGGTCATAAAGTTAATATGAAAATAGTATATAACCTGAAATCTTTTTTAGATTCTAGATCTTCATTCATTTTTAAACATTTGTAACATGCTTTGTTGTTAAACCTAAGATAGTGAAATTTAATAATCAAGTGTGTTCTAATGTTCTAATCATATGCTGAAAAATAATATTTGACAGAAGAATGAGCTACCTTTAATTTGGTGAATTTGAACTTAATGCTCTTAATGTAAAATTCAAGTGAAATGACTACTTGACCACCTAAATTATAAAGATATTTTCTATTTTGTTTATAATTCCTAAAGTATATTGAAAAATACCCACATAACTCTGAGGTATCATTTGTTAAAATTCTTCATTTCTGTGATTAAGAACTTCTGGCTTCCTTGCTGACAATCACCTGTAACTCCATTCTCTAATAGCAATCCAGTGACCACTCCATTCTGATTCTAGATTATAAATTCTATAATTTTGAATTTCTGAAATTTTCTCCTTTACTATTATCTCTATGATATCCAACTTCACTTTATAATTCATCTTAAATCTACTTTTTCATTATTAGGTGTCCTTATTAAATATTCTGTGTTTTTTAAGAATGTCATTTTTTTTTCAGTTTCACTTACTTTATACCCAGTCATCAAACATAGTCAACCTATTTCAACAGAACAAGAAGTAGCATCCTAAATATTCCTTGCCCTATCAAAAACTCCTGGTCAGTGTTCATGTGTAAGAAATTTCACTTTCTCCACCTGTGAATTATTTGTCATTGCAAAATTATGTGTACAGGAAGTTAGGAAAATTAAAACAAACCAGGCCAAAACACCTAGATGGGATCAAAATCATCTTTAGTGAGAATGTTACCCGTCTCTCAAGTCTGATACATAGATGTGACTGAAACATGTTTTATTTTTTTATTTTCCTTTTTTTACATTTGTTTAATGAGTGAATTAATGAATTGGGTCCTTAGCAAATTCCTTTCATTAATGTCAGCTAAGCACTTCCTTGTTCTCAATAAGCCCTTTGTTCATCTTATTTTAATTGACTTTTATTTTTAAAATTACAGTCGATGTACCATATTAGATTAGTTTCAGGTGTACAACCCAGTGATTACATATTTATATAGCTTCTGAAGTGATACAACCATTGAAACCTAGTACCCATCTAACATCATATAAAGTTATTACAATATTATTGACTATATTCCCTATGCTATAATTTTCATCCCCATGATTATTCTGTAACTACCAATTTGTACTTCCTAGTCCCTTTACCTTTTTAACTTGTCCCCCCAATCCCATCCATCTGGCAACCATCAAAATGTTCTTTCTATCTATGAGTCTGTTTCTATTCTGTTTGTTCATTTCATTTGTTTTTTAGTTTCCACATATAAGTGAAATCATATGGCATTTGTCTTTCTCTGTCTAGATTACTTCACTCAGCACAATTCTCTCTAGGTCTATCCATGCAGATGGAAGGATTTCATCCTTTTTTTATGGCTAAATATTATCCCATTAAGTATCTGAACCATTTCTTCTTTATCCATTCATTTATTGATGGAAACTTAAGATGCTCCATATCTTTTATTTTGTAATTTTTTTCATTACAATTTAAACTCCTTATATCTCCTGCCCACCTGCAATTGCCACATTGTTGTCTATGTCCATGAGTCCTTTTTTTCTTTTTGGTCAACCCTTCCACCTCCTAAACTCTCCTGCCAATAGCTGTCATCCTGCTCTCCATGAGTCTCTATTATTCTTGTTAGTTCAGTTTGTTAATTAGATTCCACATACAAGTGGATATGATATTTCTTTGACTGGCTTATTTCACTTAGCATAACGTTCTCCAGGTATATCCATACTGTTGCAAAGGGTAAAATTTTTTATGGTCAAGTAGTACTCCATTGTGTGTAATCAATGTTCCATAGTTTACCCACTCATCTATTGATGGACAGTTGGGCTGCTTCTATATCTTTGTGATGGTAGATAATGCTACAATGAACATATGTAGCATATGGGGTGCTTATGTTCTTTAGAACTAGGGTTTTGTGTTTCTTCAGATTTATTGGTTTTGTGGGGTCAAAAGATAAATCCATTTAAAATTTTTTGAGGTATCTCCATACTGCTTCCCATAGTAGTTATACCAGTCTGCATCCCTACCAACAATGGAAAAGGGTTCTCTTTTCTCCACATCCTTGCCAGCATTTATTTGTTGACTTTTTGATGATAGCCATTCTGCCAGGTGGGAGGGGAAATTTCATTGTGGTTTTAATTTGCATTTCTATGATTATTAGTGATGTTGAGCATCTTTTCATATGTGTATTGCCCATCTCTATGACCTCATTGGAAGTCTTTATTCAGGTCCTTTGCCCATTTTTTAAAATTGGATTGTATGTTTGTTTGTTTGTTTTTGTGTGTGTGTGTGTTGAGTTTTGTAAGTTCTTTAGAAATGTTGGATATTCTGTGCACTGTCTTTTTATTTTGTTGATGTTCTCCTTTGCTGTGCAAAAACTTTCAGTTTGGCCCTGGCTGGTGTAGCTCAGTGGATTGAGCACGGGCCTGCAAACCAAAGGATCATGGTTCAATTCCCAGTCAGGGCACATGCCTGGGTTGCAGGCCTGTTCCCAGCAGGGGACACACGAGAGACAATTACACATTGATATTTCTCTCCCTCTCTCCTTCCCTTCCCCTCTAAAGATAAAATAAATAAAATCTTAAAAGAAAACCTTTTAGTTTGATGTGGTACCACCTGTTTTTCTTTTGTTTCCCTTGCCTAAGGTGATATATCTTATAAAATATTGCTACAAGCAACATCCAAGATTTTGTTGCCTGCGTTTTCTTCTAGGATTTTTATGGTTTTAGGTCTAACATTTAAGTCTTTAATCCATTTTGAATTTATTCTTGTGTTTGGAGTAAGAACATCATCTAGTTTCATTTTTCTGCACATATCAGTCCAATTTTCCCCACACCATTTATTGAATAAATTATCTTTACCCAATTGTATGTGTTTGCTTTCTCTGTCAAATATTAACTGACTATCAAGGTGTGGGCTTAGTTCCGGGACCTCAATTGTGTTCCATTGATATATGTGTCTGTTTTTTATGCCAGTACCATGCTGTTTTGATTACTATGGCTATATAGTATAGTTTGATTTTAGATAGCATTATTTCTCCTCCTTTGTTCTTCTTTCTCAAGATCACTGCTGCTATACAGGGTCTTTTGTGGTTCTGTGTAAATTTTTGAAATGTTTGTTCTAGTTCTGTGAAATATGACATTGAAATCTTGATAGCATTGCATTGAATCTAAACATTGCTTTGTGTAGCATGGACATTTTAATAATGTTAACTCTTTCTCTCCATGAAAAGGTTATGTGCTTCTACTTATTTTTATCTTCTTCAATTTCTTTCCAGTGTCATAATTTTCCAAGTACAGATTTGTTATATACTTGGTTAGGTTTATTCCAGGTGTTTTATTCTTTTTGAAACAATTGTGAATGGGATTGTTTTCTTAATTTCCCTTTCTGTTTGTTCATTATTGCCATATAAAAATGTAACTGATTTCTGGATTAATTTTATGTCTTGCAATTTCACTGAATTCATTTATCAGTTCTAGTACTTCCTTGGTGAAATATTTAGGGTTCTATATATAGTATCATGCTATGTTGAACAAGAGAGAGAAATTCGACATTCTTATCTTGTCCCTGATCTTAAGTAGTGCATTTGTAGTTTTTGCCTATTGAGTATGATGCTGGCAGTAGATTTGTCATATTGGCCTTATTATGTTCCTTCTAGTCCCACTTTGCTGAGAGTGTTTATCAAAGGAGATGATGGATTTTATGAAAATTTTTTTCTGCATATATTGATGTGATCATGTAGCTTTTAGCCTTCATTTTTCTTATGTGGTGAATCATATTGATTTGCAAATGTTGTACCAACCTTGCATTCCTGGAATAAATCACTTGATCATGGTGTATGATCTTCTTGATGTATTACTGTATTCAGTTTGCTAATATTTTTGATGATTTTAGCATTTGTTAATCATGGATATTGGTCTCTAACTTTTCCTTCCTTCCTTCCTTCCTTCCTTCCTTCCTTCTTCCCTCCCTCCCTCCATCCCTCCCTTCCTTTCTTTCTTTTTCATTTTTGTTTTTTGTAGTGTCTTTATCTGGTTTTGGAATTAGAAATCCTAGCCATTGCAATAATACAAGAAGAAATAAAAAGCATGCAAATTTGAAAAGAAGAAGTAAAACTGTCTTTGTTTGCTTCTATATCATAGCTTTTGCAAATAATGCTGCTATGAGAATAATGGATGCATATGTCCTTTTGATTTAATATTTTGGTTTACTTTGGATAAATGCCCAGAAGTATTTGCTGGATCCTTCTTTAGGTCTTATAATAGCCTTTATTTTAAAGTCTATTTTGTCTATAAGTACTGTTACTCAAGCTTTTCTTTTATTCCTACTTGAATAAAATATATTTTTATATCCTTTTATTTTCAGTCTCTGTCTTTTGATCTGAAGTCTCTTGCAGACAGTGTATTAAAGGTCTTGTTTTCTCATCCATTGAACTGCCTTATGTCCTTTGATTGGAGCATTTAATCCATTTGTATTTAAAGTAATTGTTAGATATGTATCCATTGCCATTTATGGCTCATAATTTTTATCTTTTCTTCTGCTTCTTAAAGAAGATCCTTCAACATTTCTTGTGTGGAAAGCACTTTATCTGTCCATCCATTCTAAATGATAGCTTTACTGGGTAGAGTGATCTTGGTTGTAAGTGCTTGCTTTTCAACACTCTGAATTTTTTTTGCAAACTCATTCAAGTTTGCAAAGTTTCAGTTAAAAAAATCTACTTGAAGTCTTATGGGAGCTCCCTTGTGTGTAACTAACTGCTTTTCTCTTGATGCTTTTAAAATTCTCTTTTTCTCAATTCCTTGCTCACTCTCTTCTTCTTCCTGCACTCCTACGATGTGATGCTGTACACCTGATGTTGTCCCAAAAGCTCCTTAAACCATCCTCAATTTTTGAAACTCTTTTTAGTTCTTTTTTTTTTTGCTGTTCTGATTATGTGTATTTTCTGCTACCTTGTCTTCCAATTCACAAATGTGATCATCTGCTTCATCTAATATACTTTTCATTCCTTCTAGTGTAGTCTTCACTTCAGTTATTGTATTCTTCATTTCTAACTAGTTATTTCTTATGGTTTTATCTTTTTTATGCTGTTGAAGTTGTCACTAAGTTTCTTGAGCATTGTTATAATCATTGTTTTGATCTCTTATCTGGTAGTTTGCTTTCCTACATTACTTTAGTTATTTTCCTGGAGATTTATCCTGTTCTTTCATTTGGGCACATTTCTTTGTCTCCCATTTATCTCCACATTAATTCTATCTCTTTACATTTGTTTCTATGTATTAGGTAGATATTTTATGTCTCCTACTCTTGGTAATGTGGCCTTATGCAATATGTCTCTTGTAGGACCCTCCCTGGTATTGAATGACCATACGCTTGGTATGGCTTCCCTGATCAACCAAGCTAGGCAACCCAGGTATGCTCACTTCCCCCCCATATTGACTGTATGTACCTTTTTTGTGTGTAATTGAGCTTTAATAGCTATTGGTATGTAAGTTAGAGGGATTGACCCACAGGCCAATCGACTCTAAGGTCTGGCCTTGACTATAACAGAAGAGTTGTGTTCAGGGGCCAAGTCTGCCTCTTCAGTGTGTCACTCATGGAAGTGGTTGGGTGGTGCTCTGGCATTATCTGAAATGTCCACTAGGTTTGGCACCTCCTTATATGTGTAGGTTAAATTCAACTTCTGCCTATATCCTTGCTAGGGCCGCTTAGTGTGAGCTCAAAACAATCTGTAGATGGCTGCAATTGTGCTAGGCTTGGAGATACCCAGGAAAGGACAAGCTGTGAACAATGTCTGGTATTGCAAATGCTCAGCCTGGGTCCACTTAGCAGAAGCTACAGGTCACATAGAGGTCAGATGCTGCTTATTTAGGGTTTGTGAACCTTTGAAATATTTAGGAAAGTCTGAGGATAAGCCAAGGGAGATTGTTTCTATGGAAATGCCACTGAAAGCAGCAACTGTAGGACAGCAAGTTGGGTGGGGCAGGAGTCTCGGAATCACCAGGGCAAGGTAAAATGTGTTAGTTTGATGGAGACTCAGCTATGCCACCTGCCTGCTGACTCTGTGAAGGGAAGTTTTAGCAAAAGAATACTCATGTTTGCCAGCACTTCTCTCTAGGAGAAAGCCACCACTCCAGTACTTCTCCTAAAGTTAGATTATTTAATTCCTCTCTGTATGTCCCTGCCACCTTTGAAGCTGCTGCCCCACAACTGGGTAAAGGTGAGGCCAAGTAAGTCCATGAGCTTTCCTTTTAACAGAAATGTCTGGGATTCCAGAAGTTCTCCTTTTCACACAACCACAATCTCTTCCACTTTTCACAATAGAAGTTATGGGGACTTCTCTTTCTGTCACTGGAATGCTGTCACTGGTGGGGGACCTGATGTGGGGCTCAGACCCCTTGTCCCTTGGAGGGACCTCCATAGCCAAGATATTCTTCCCTAATTTTAACCTCCACACATGATCCTGGCAGTCACACATTCATGTCTCTGCCGCTCCAACCCATTTCAGTGTGGCTTCTTCTGTTTATCCTGAGGTATAGGACATGCATTCAGCAAGACTTGAGGTGATTCTCAATGATGGTTGCATACCCTTTATTTATCTTTGACTCCCTTTATTTATTTAATCCCCATGCCAAGGGATTAGCAAGCTTATTGTTACTCTCAGGGCATCTCTTTTAAAACTAAAAATCTCTAGAAAGTGATAAGGCAATAGAAGTTGTCATTCAAAAAAGGAAAGAAGAGAGGAAGTAAGTAAAATCTAAAGTTTGAATAATGACAAAACTAAATTATTGAAAACAGTCTAAAAGCAACCAACAATGGTTTGATCATTATTGAATTAGAGAACAAACATTTATTTCTATGCTAGTAACCTTTTACAAAGAGGAAATAGATAATTTATTATTGGGTTTTCCTTTTATTCAGGTGTAAAAGCATTAGTTAGAGAAAGATATATCTGTTGTAGTGATCTATTTATTTTATTATTAATATTGTTATTTAATATTTTTTCTTTATCAATATATTTTATTAGTTTGCTATTACACTTGTCCCACTTTCCTCCCTTTATTCCTTCCATTTTGCACCTACCCTCCCACCCCTATTCCTCCCCTTTAGTTCATGTCCATGGATCATTCACATGAGTTCTTTGGCTTCTACATTTCCTATACTATTCTTAACCTCCCCCTGTCTATTTTCTACCTACCATTTATGCTACTTCTTCTCTGTACCTTTCGCTCTCTCTCCTCCTCCCACTTTCCCTGATGATAACCCTCCAGGTGATATCCATTTCTGTGATTCTTTTCCTGTTCTACTGTTTGTTTAGTTTGTTTTGTTTTTTTTGTTTTTTTTTTTTTTTTAGGTTCAATTGTTAATAGCTGTGAGTTTGTTGTCATTTTACTGTTCATATTTTTATCTTCTTTTTCTTAGATAAGTCCCTTTAACATTTTGTATAATAATGAATGGATGATGATGAACTCCTTTACCATGACCTTATCTGGGAAGCACTTTATCTGTGCATCCATTCTCAACAATAGCTTTGCTTGGTAGAGTAATCTTGGATGTAAGTCCTTGCCTTTCATAACTTGGAATACTTTTTTCCAGCTGCTTCTTGCCTGCAAGGTTTCTTTTGAGAAGCCAGCTGATAGTCTAATGGGAACTCCTTCATAGGTAACTGTCTCCTTTTCTCTTGTTGCTTTTAAGATTCTCTCCGTATCTTTAATCTTTGCTAATGTAATTATGATGTGCCTTGGTATGTTCCTCTGTGGTTCCAACTTCTTTGGGACTCTCTGAGCCTCCTGGACTTCCTGAAAGTCTATTTCCTTTGTCAGATTGGGAAGTTCTCCATTACTTTTTCAAATAAGTTTTCAGTTTCTTGCTCTTCTTCTCCTTCTCAAACCCCTATGATTTGAATATTGGAATGTTTAAAGTTGTCCTGGAGGTTCCCAAGCCTCTCCTCATTTGTTTTGAATTCTTGTTTCTTCATTCTATTCTCATTGGGTTATTTCTTTATTTTGATCCAAACCATTGATTTGAGGCCCGGTTTCCTTTCCTCACTGTTGGTTCCCTGTGCATTTTCCTTTAATTCACTTTTTACAGCCTTCATTTTTTCCTCT
This sequence comes from Anoura caudifer, assembly GCA_004027475.1. NCBI lineage: Eukaryota > Metazoa > Chordata > Mammalia > Chiroptera > Phyllostomidae > Anoura > Anoura caudifer. Next base: position 62,284 of record PVKU01008682.1, on the reverse strand, counting down.
ACTTTGCGAGCATAATCAACCATTCTGTGAGTTTCCTGATTATTAGTGTTTTGAATTGTGTATCTGATAAGTTGGCTATCTCTTCATCACTTAGTTGTATTTTTTTTTTGGAGCTTCAATCTGTTCTTTCATTTGGAACATTTTTCTGTTTTGTTTTGTTGGGCCTGTTACATAGTAAGAAGTGGAGTATTAGGTGTTTACCAGGGCGGCGGAGCAACCCATGTTGCTGCGTTGTGATGCTGTATGTTGGGGAGGGGTCCAAGAGGAAACATTGCTCTGCTCTCTGTTGGCTTTCAGTCACTTTGCCAGCTACCCACAATCAAATCGGGCCCTTCTGTTGCTGATTCCTGGGTGGGTAGTTTTTTTGTAAGTGCTAGGACCCTGTGGATCTCTCCAATGAACTCTTCTGTGAGGCCTGGAGTTTCTCCCACTGCTGGCAAAACCCCTACAGGTGTTTTCAGTCAGAGGTTTTGAGGCTTTATTTCCCCACACTGGAACCCTGGGTTGGGAGGTCTATCTTGCTCCCCAGTTGTTTCTCCTGGTATAGCTGTATGTGGTATGGGACCACCCAGTCTGCAAGCCACGCCTCACCTGCTCCACCAGCTGTCACCTTGCCGTGAGTCCTCTCCACCGGCTGCTGGTCTCCGCACATCCTACTGGTCTGGATGAGTGTTTCTTCTTTAACTCCTTGGTTGTTGGACTTCCAGATAGTTAGATTTTCTCTCAGTTCTGTTGTTTTTTGTTTTTAAACTTGTTGTTGTCCTTTTGATTATGCAAGGAGGCACATTGTGTCTACCTATGCCTCCATCTTGGCTGGAAGTCTGCATATTCATTTTCTGTCAAAGTTTGGGAAAACAGTAAAGCAATGGAATATAAAGTGTTGGTATTTAACTGAAGTTATGTTTATTAAGCCCAATTCCTTTTCTTTTATAAATTGGGGTTAGGAGCAAGCATAAAAATATATAATAGAATCATGCCTTTAATCAAGGAATTTGAGAACTGTCAAAGATCAGTTGTCTTTTTATAGTATATGACTATAATAAAATCCTACATGATTTAATAAAAAAAAACTAATAACAGCTTTATACAAGAAGTACAAATTTTACTATTTACAAAGTTTGTTTTATGAAGGTTACCAAAAACACTACTGATACTATAAGTAAAAATGGATATAGGCACTGGCTGATGTAGCTCTGTGGATTGAGCATGCGCTATGAACCAAAGGGTCACTTGTTTGATTCCCAGTCAGGGCACATGCCTGTGTTGCAGTCTAGGTCCCCATTGGGGTCCATGTGAGAGGCAACCACACATTGATGCTTCTCTCCCTCTCTTATTCCCTCCATTCCCCCTTTCTGAAAATAAATAAAAATTTTTTTTTAAAAATGGGTATAAGTTAAAGATTTCCAGAAATAGTGCCATTTTTTTGAACTGGTGTACTAATCATTATCCAGTGGTTCATATTTTGCTTGAGTGAAAATATATTATGTCAAAAAAAAGCATTTCTTAAAGGCAATTTGTGAACTTTCAATTTATACTGACATAGAGGCTTGGAGAGCTAAAGTCCACTTATCACCTACTTTTCAATAGCAGATTTTAGATGAACTCTTCTACTTTGGGTAATTTCTGAAATGATGATAACTGTAGCAAATTAAACCTGTTTCCTCTTATATATTTTACTAACTTCTAAAGTACCACAATATGTTTCTCAAAGTGTTATCATTATTGAACATTTCCTAAGAATTACAACTTTGTAAAGTGTAATTGTCAATGCATCTTCACTATATACTACCAATTGTTTTCTATATGGTCCTAAAATTTTCCATGACAAAAATAAATACATGGGTGGTCCATTTCATTGAGGTTTATAAATTTCTTAGCATATAGTTGTTCATAGTAATTTCTTACAGTCCTTTGCATTTCTGTGTTACCAGTTGTAATCTCTACTCTTTTATTTCTTATTTTATTTATTTGGGTCCTCTCTCTTTTTTTCTTGATGAGTCTGTTTAAGGGCTTGTCAATTTTGTTTACCTTTTCAAAGAACCAGCTCCTGGATTTATTGATCCTTTGAATTGTTCTTTTAGTCTCTATGTCATTTAATTCTGCTCTAATCTTGGTTATTTCCTTCCTTCTACTGGCTCTGGACTTTGTAGTCATTTCTGAAGTTCTTGTAGATATAGGGTGAGGTTGTTTACTTGAAATGTTCTATCTTTTTTAGGTAGGCCTGTATCTCTATGAACTTCCCTCTCAGTATTCACTTTGCTGTGTTCCATAAGTTTTGGATTGTTGTGAATTAATTTTCATTTCTTTTCAGAAACTTTTTGATTTCTTCCTTGATCTCATTATTAACTTATTCATTGTTTAATAACATGCTGTTCAATGTCCATGAATTTGACTGTTTTTGAGGGCCCAGGGACATATGCAAATAAAAACCACAATGAGATACCACTTCAAATGAGTCAGAATGGCCATCATAAACACATAAACAAACAATAAGTGTTGGGGAGGTTGTGGAGAAAAGGGAACCCAAGTACACTTTGGAGGGAATGCATACTGGTGCAGCTACTGTGGGAAACAGTATGGAATTTTCTCAGGAAACTAAAAATGAAAGTGCCTTTTGACCTGGCAATCTTGTGCTGGGACTATACCCTAAGAATATTGAAAAACCAATTCAAAAGAACCTATGCACCCCAATGTTTATAGCAGCACAATGTATAGTAATCAAGTATTGGAAGCAACCTAAGTGCCCACCAGTAAATGAATGGATCAAAAAACTATGGTATATTTACACAGTGGAATACTACACAGAAGAAAGAAAGAAGGAACTCCTACCCTTCATGACAGCATGCATGGATCTGGAGAACATCATTCTAAGTGAAATAAACCAGGCAGTGAAAGACAAATACCATATCAGCTCACCTATAAGTGGAAACTAATCAACAAAAGAAACAAGCAAGCAAAATATAACCAGAGGCATTGAAATAAAGTACAAACTGACAGTAACCAGAGGGGAAGAGGGAGAGGGATAAAGGGGGGAAATAGAAGAAGGGTGATTAAGGACCATATATAAAGGATACATGGACAAAGTCAAAGTGTGGGTTTGAGGGTGGGAGGTGGGGATGGGGAGCAGGGAATGTGGTGGGCTGAAAATGGAGATAACTGTACTTGAACAACAATAAAAAATATGAAAGAGAAAAAAATTATTATTCTACCAAAAAATACAAAGATGGGCAAAAGTAGGTTTATAATTGTATGTGAAACAACTTATTCTTATATTTTATTTATTAATTATTGTATTATTTATTTATATTACAACTATAAACATTTTCCCCCATTCCTGTGTATAAAATAAACATAACTAAACACAACCTAGGCCATTTTACAGGGAGTCATTATCTCCCAAGTTTAGAGGGTAATGTGTAAAGAACATGCCATGATGGTAAAATGCTTTCTCAGGAATATGGACATGCAAGAAAACCCTTTTCCTCATATTTGTTTTCCTTGGACCAAGGGAGCAGGCATTGTAATATTGCTACAAGCAATTGTAATCCTAAGAAAAGGGAATTTATGCAAACAACTTATTTCTTTCTCACTGCCTCTGTCATAAAATACCAAATGTGTGCTCTCTCCTCCAGTCTCATATATTATTGTCTATTTTATCCTCTTATAACTCCCCTAAGAGGAAGAATGTAAAAACTCCCATTCCTAACCCAATAGGAATAGAAATTTGCTCAGTAGGTACTGACATTCCCTTTTCTCAGATGTTTTTGTGGGATCTTTCCTTCAATTTCTGCCCTGATCGTAAATATTATCTTTTAATTTATCATAATTAGGCTAGGCTCCAGAAACATTTGCCATTGTTTTGGCAGTTTGCATGTCTTTTAGAAACTTCAAATTGGGCTCACAAACTTGGGTACATAATCTCAGGGCATAGTACCCACCGTCCATTGCAGTGAAAAAGTGCCTGCATACGTACATCCCATATGTATCCCAACTGCAGACTCATACCAAACCAACTAAAACAGTATACTAAATATACTACCAATAATAACATAATAAATAGTCACTGTTAAAATAGTAATACTTGTTTTGGTAACACTGATATAATTCTGACAATAAATGTTATTTTTATCTGCAATACATTTGTATTTAGAAAAACAAAATATTAATTTGCTCTAGTTGCATTTTTCATGTTAATGGGAAACTAGTAAGCATCTTATTAACACTTTTTACATTAGATGTTTATTTTAAGCCATCCCTAAGCCATTCAGTATTCTCTGAATTTTATTAATTATATATAAGTATCACTTTTTTGAGTAATTTTTATAAGAAGATCTAGGTCAGGGTTAGACAGACAAGGGACTGGAAACCAATAGGAAGTTGGACTGAGGCTTGAGCCTGAGATTATGCAAATTGTAATGGATGTGCCTAAGATTGCTATAAATCGGGAATTAGCTGAGGGCCCAAAAGAACCCAGGTCCAAGCAGCAACCAAATAGTGTGGATTCTCTCAGTTTTTTGCAGCAAGTTGACAAGCCAGCAACCATAAAATCAAAGTAGACACTAGAAAACTATCGATACACATGACCCCGACAGATCAAAAATCTGGGAATTGTGATGTCAAGGGAAAGGAAAGCAGGGTCAGTAATTTTAGAGTGATCAAAGTATGTGAAATGCCATGACTTAGATGTCTGGTTGTGCAAGAGAACAGCCCCATAATCAAATGTGGAGAAGAAAATGATATTATGACTAGCCTCTTCTGGCTCACTGTAGAGCCTTGTACTTGTTAGCACAAGCAGGGAGAAACAACAGGTCCCTAACAAAGTGCAGTATTATGGACAAATCTGTTTTCTAAAGGAGCCCAGGTAATCATCAATACATATTTAATGAGCTCCTGCTAGGTGCCAGGTACAGTTTTAAGCATTGGGAACACAACTACAATTAAGATGTCCAGAACTTATCTTTCCATTTATATTTCAGGAAAGAATGCAAATAAGTAAATAAACAATTACACAGTAATGTAATGTGTGTTGTGATGCGAAGACACACCATGTATTCTGGTCATACATAAAGGGGCATCTAACATAATTTTAAAAATTATGGAAAGTTTCTAGAATAATAGGAAGCTAAGCTGGCACTTAAATCATAAGAAAGAGGATGAGGGAAGAGTATATTAGTCAGAGGAAAAGCATGTGCAGAAAAGAATTGAAGATGTGAGAAAGAATATAGAGCATTAACAGATATATCAAGACATTATTTCTGAAAGAAACACTGGGATTCTTGAGGAAGTATTGAAGACCCACTAGATATTAAACAAATGAAATGATATTAAAAATTCTGTGGTCTAGATATTTGATATCTGAAAGAGTTGAGGCATTTGACTAAGGTCATTTGGAAGAGTAGCTTTACTTTGGTATCAGTAAAAGAAACAAAGTATGATTTTTACATAAGCTAAGAAGATATATCCAGAAGAAGTGACTAATCAACCCTATTTAGTTAAAATTGAGATATCAAGAAATAGAGAAAACAAAAACTTAATATAAAAGTAATTTATGACTAAATCAAAGTTACTTTTCAATATAGTTTTTGGGAAAAGCCAGAATGGAGTGTTTTATAGAAAGCTTGGATAAGGAAGTAATAGAGATAGTGAGGGTACATAACACATTTAACAAGTTTGACTCTACTCCTGAGTGGTGTGGCTCAGTGAGTTGGACATCATTCCCAAAACTGAAAAGTTGCTGTTTTGATACCTGGTCAAGTCACATGACTGGTTTGTGGGCCAGGCCCCTGGATAGGGGTGTGTTAGAAGCAACTGATTAACATTTCTTTTTTAAATTTTTTTTTCCAATTCAATAGTTAGATTTGTATTTAAGATATATTTTTTCTTTTCTTTTCTTTTCTTTTCTTTTCTTTTCTTTTCTTTTCTTTTCTTTTCTTTTCCTTTCCTTTCCTTTCCTTTCCTTTCCTTTCCTTTCCTTTCCTCTCCTTTCCTTTCCTTTCCTTCTTTTTTTATTGTTTCCACTTTCAAGCACAAATATCTCCACAAATACCTCCCACCCACCGCTGCCTCCCATCCTCAATCCTACCCCCATTTCACTTTGTCCATGGGTCCTTTATACTTGTTGCTTGATGATCCTTCTCCTTTTTTCCTCTATTATCCCTTTCCACCCTCTCCTCTGGTTACTGTCAGTTTGTTCATTATTTCAATGTCTCTGGTTATATTTTTCTTGCTTGTTTGTTTTGTTGATTAGGTTCCACTTATAGGTGAGATGATATGGTATTTGTCTTTCACTGCCTGGTTTATTTCACTTAGCATGATGTTCTCCAGTTCCATTCCATCTGTCACAAAGGATAGGAGCTCCTTCTTTCTTTCTGCTGCATAGTATTCCAATTTGTAAATATGCTATAGTTTTTTGATGTTTCTCTTGCACATCAAAGTTTCCCTCTCTTCCTCCCTCTCTTCCAACTCTCTAAAAATAAATAAAATCTTACAAAAAACTCATTAAAGAAAATTTAATGAGAGTAGTTTGATGAAGGAGAGAAGAAAGAACAGTACCAAGAATAAGAAGTGAGGTTGAGTTATTTGGTTTAGAATGAATAAGTGTGCTGAGAGGGGAAATATAGAGAGAGAATGGAGTGATAATTTGCTATTATTGCCTTTGTCTTCACACGCATAATGTTCTCTTTCCTAATTTAGAGATGTCATATGGTAGTACAAAATGACATTGAATTTTAAAGCCTTGATTATCATAGAGATTGGGGTAACAAGAGTGTCAGTAGATAATTCATTGAAGAAAAAAATTTGTTCAGGTGTGTGAACCTGTAGGAGGAAAAGAGAAATCCATGTATTTACTAACATTTTTCATCTTGAATTATTAAAAATAACAATAGTAATTTTAACTGTACCTTCTTTAGTAGTACAACTCACATATGATTAAAACAGGATTCATTCAGCAGGTTGCAAGGTTTTGCCTTTAAACATATTCAGTTGAGCCCTGGCTGTTGTGGCTCAGTGGACTGAGTGCCAGCCTGCAAACCAAAGGGCCACTGGCTCAATTCCCAGGCAGGGCACATACCTGGGTCGTGGACCAGTCCCAAGTTGGGGGGGTGCTTGAGAGGCAACCACACATTGGTGATTCTCTCCCTCGCTTCCTCCCTCCCTTCCCCTCTCTTTAAAAATAAAATAAATAAAATCTTTTTAAAAAAGAAAATATATTCAGTTGAGCAAGAAGGCAAAAAGTGAAACCATATGTGTTTTCTTTTAAGGTAATTTGCTTCAGTAGTGTTGTCAGCATTTCTGAGAACCCCTTCTATATGTATCTTGCATGTTTTTTTTATAAATATTCTCTGTTGAGTTATTTCAATGTTATTAAACTTCCCTTGAAAATATTTATTCATTGTTTTATGGAATTTATGAAAATAATATCCTCTATGATAAGATATATTGTAAGAATCCTAAATTACAAATAGATCTAACAAAGATATATTTCAAATATTCAGTGTTAAGAACAGCCATTTAAAACATGTAAATCTTGTATCAAATTTTGACAGTCAATAAACATAGGTGTGTTTGGTACAGGAATGAGATTTCTATAATAGTGTTCCTTTGGGGACAATCTCATGTTCCTTGTCCATGGAGTCCAAATCCTAGGGCTACTATTAATAGCCTCTAGAGCTACTTTACTTTCTTTGCTTTATAAGACACTTTAAAACAGCACTGATGGATATTCTTGGCAATATTGACCTTGATTTGACATTTAACATTTGCAAAGCAATCCTCTGACATATTTCTGTTAACACTGACAAATCTATTTATGTTGGACTACTGCATGTATATTCAATGTGGCACATTTTCAGTGATCTGTGCTTTGAGTTTATGAGCTCTACTTAAAGTCGAACCCTGTTCCTTGAAGTCAGTATCTCTCTTTTCTCATTGTACCTCTCTTTCCCTACTAAATCTTTCACATGTGTTCTGCCTGGAGCTCATTCAGTAAACGACCATTACTTAAGATAAATCACACCAATAAGAGATAGTTTAAATAGCAATATAAGCAAATTATAAAGTTTTGCCCACTATAACTTCTTGTAACTTACTCATTAGCATTCTGCAACACATTTTTGCTAACACAAATGAAAGATTGTCATATCAATCCATTGAATTGAAATGCTATGCTACTCACTTTTGTCTGAGAATATATTCTTTCCTTCCCTTTCTTAGACTTACTACTTGGTTTCCAAAAAAGATTATAGTTTGCTTTTGTACCCATACGGTTTTCCCTTAGTGAGTGGCATGGCAGCCAGTTATTCTAGGTAGTTTATTCACGTTCACATAATGCTCTGTCAAAACTGTTCACTTACATTTTCCACATATCACTACTAGCCATGGACAACACTGCTCTGCAAAAACCTGCTGTCCTTGCTCTCTACAGCAAACTGCCATTAAACCCAGCACTTCCCTTCTTTCTCTGGAACATATCACACCAGTATTTCAGCAAATGCCAGCTGTCCCTTATATCAGTATACTATCCCTCCATCAGGGATATTTTACAAGTATTCTATATTCATTTTACCTGGTATCTTCTTCTATCTAGCATATATCATTCATTCACTCCTGTTGGCTTCTCTCAGCAAGTACTGAATGTATTCCACATTCCAAGAATACAATTTCCTAACATAATTTCTTTTTCCCCTTATGACAATATTTTTCACTCAGCCATTTCTTCTACTTTTGAAGGCTGCATATCAATCTTTTCAGTGGACCAGAACAATTGAGGCTATACCCACTCTAAAAGACTGGTAGTGAATAGTTATCACTAGAATATTGTATCATTTCAATGTGAGTGTGCATTTCTTAAATTGTGAAAGAACACGGGATATTATAAAATAGTAAATTGTTCTTTTGTAGTAAAAGCTATAATGTTTGAAAGTAACAATCAGTTTTAATCTAAGGTAATAAGTTTTATCAGTAAAAGTATCAGAGGATATAAGCAGTTAAGGTTCCTGGAGGCAAAATGCACCCAATTAAGGTGATTTACAACATTCCAAAATGATTTGACAAATGCATTTAACTCTCTAGAATTATATCTGTTCTTATATCTGTCATTGCTTAGAAAATTATGGGAATTCAAGATATTATCATTGCCATCATCATCATCATCATCATGAAAGGCACTTAAAGTATATTTCTATGATGTATCTGGTTTTATAGATGTATAGCTCATACTATTAAAGAAGTTCCAGTCTGCTACAGTGGTATAAAAAACATATTGAATACATAAATACATTAAGTAATGGAACTCTCAAGTTAAATAATACTTTGCTGCTTTAGTAAGTTTAATACATTTGTTATAAGATAAAGAAGGTGCTGATTATTTAGGTCAGGGTACAGAAAACCTTCCCTACCAAAGGCAGACATAATTATATTCAGCTCTGTGGGTCAGATAGCCTCAGTGGCAACTACTTAACTCTGATGTAATAGCAAAAGAGTAGCCATAAAATATGTTAATGAATGATCATATTTGTGTTCCTATAAAATTTTATTTACAGGAATAGTCAGTGGGCTGTATTTGACCCACAAGCTATAATTTTGTTGATCTCTGCTTTAGATGATGGGAGAGACTATCATATTTCAAAAAACTAAGCCTGTAATTTAATGAAAAGTAGTTTTATGTTGGTTGTATCACGAGGCATGTAGAATAAGCAAGAAACCCAGACACAAGAGGTTTTCTCATACATAAAATTGCAAAGAATATGAACTCAAGGGAAAAAAATCAAAGTGCATTAGAAAGAAACAAGCTACCATGAGCTAAATTTAGTAGAACTATTAACTGATAGCAGAGCAACAAAACTTATAGATGTTGGAATTATCATATATAAAATATAATAGTAGTAAATATTTTAAGAAATCAAAGAGGGAATCAAGTGAGACTAATGAGCAGGATATTATCAAAGCTATCAAAGCAGGATTGTAAAAGAAAGCCATAGAAATAAAAATTAGAAAAAAAAACTGAAATGAGAAACTAATTGGGACAATTACAGCAGACTAATCACAAGAGAAAACTAGTTCAGTGGAAGGCAGAATTGGACAATTGTCCAGATCAACAAGGAAAAAAAAATTTTAAAAAAGAGAAATACATAAGACATCCTAAAAGACATGAAGAATAGTGGTAGAAGTTCTAAGATGTGTGTTGTTTGATTTCATAAATAGAGAATAGAATGAATGAGAGAAAGGCAGTATTCAATGAGGTAATGAATTACCTATGAAATTACCATACTTGAAGTCTAGCCAATCATTAGAAAGATAAATCAAAAAGCATCCTCACAATGACTCATTATCATGAGAAGAAATATTGCCTGAGGACAAAAATAGATTACAAAGGAAAACAATTAGACTGATATCTGACTTAAAGAAAGCCAGAAAGCTATGGAAAAGTTCCTTCAAAATTTTTAATTCATAACATCGAATTGTATATTCCATAAATTACATTTTAAGAATAAGGGTAAAATAAAGATTTTTTAAGGTAAAGAAAATTAAGAGAGCTTACTACTGATAAATTTCTCTAAAAATCTTCTAAAGGATGAGCTTCATGAAGTCAGAAATCGTTAAGAAAGAAAGACTGAGTGATAGAAGAAGAATAATCAAAGAAAATATCAAGCATAAGAACAATCAAAACAAAAACTTACAGTGTAAGACAAATTTAATATTCAAAACTTAGATAGTAGTAACAATATATAATTTGTACTTATTAAATGTTAAAATTAAAAATAATGAATATTATTCTAACATTAGAATAATATTCTAACATTAATGTTAGAATATCTAATTCTAACATTAAAATAGTGAATATTTCTATTAAAATATTCATTATTTTAATTCTAACATAAATTTGGAAATAAAACATACTAAGGTCCTCATAATATTTTTAAAGAGAGAGTAGATGTTTCTTAACTCTGGACATGTAAAGTTAACTGTGAATGCTAACATTTTGGGAGTAAACATTAATAAATGTTAAAAAAAAATTAGAGAAGTACTACTAATAATGAAGTAGACTTCTACTAGCACTATTTCAAGTTCTTGAAATAGAATATTTCTTGAAGTAGAGTAGTAGTAGTTTACTAATACTCTAGTAGTACAGTAGAAAATAAAACAATAGAAGTAGAGTACGTCACTTCTAAAATAATAGAATGGAAATCTGTAGAGACAGGGAGAGGACAAAAACTAAACAAATATTAACACTCATATGCTATATGAATTATATAAAAGCAAGAAAGAAAAAATGGTATATAGGAAAAGAGAAGTAATGGAAAGTCCAACAGAATGATATAGAATAATTTCAAATTATTAATTGTTATAATAAATATAAATGGACTAAATTCTGAAATTAAAAGATGAAAGTGTCAGAACAAATTAAAAGATACAACTATATTAACAGCAATGAAAAGAATACTAATCAATAGAAATTAATACTAACCAAAAGATAGTCGGTTCCCTATATTGTATCTCACAAAATAGACTTTAGGGCAAAAGTGTTGCTATCAATAAAGAGAAATAATAAATAATGCTAAAAGATTCAATTTACTAGAAAGATCCAACAGAACTTTTATATTCCTAATAGGACTTCACAGTATAAAATGATAAAAATAGCAAAAAATATACCTTCAAGGAACATGGATTTTCAAGGTTATGTGTGATATTTTTAAAATGAGAACTGACAAGTGTTCCATTGTATAAATGTACCACAACTTTCTTATCCACCCTTCTACTGGTGGACACTTGGGTTGCTTCCAAATCTTGGTTATTGTAAATAATGATGCAATGAATGTAGGGGAGCATATAGTTTTTCAAATTAGTGTTTCAGTTTTCTATGGATATATTCCCAGAAGTGGAACTGCAAAGTGGAACTGCTGAGTCATAAACAAGTTCCTTTTTAACTTTTTGAGATAACTCTATACTGTTTTCCACATTGGCTGTACCAATCTGCATTTCTACCAATAGTGCTCCTTTTCCTCCAAATCCTTGCCACACTTGTTGTTTCTTTATTTACTGATAACCATCATATAACATGATTCAGATGATGTACTGAAGTACTGTATACCTGAAATCAATATAATTTTGTTAACCAACGTCACCCTAATAAATTCAATAAAAAATGTAAAAGAGACCTGACAAGATTTATGAGGTTTTCAATAACATTACAAAACTGATGAAAAATCAACTGTGACTGATTTTAAAGAAACCAAGAAACAAATGTCCAATCTGCTGTAGAATTTCTGAACAAAAGGAAGCTTAAAGGTAAGCTAGTAAAATTACTGGTTAAAACAAAACAAAATAAAACAAAACAAAACTGAGGTCCCAGTAGGCTTGGTAATTCATCAAAAGTCAGAAAACATATACTGACAAAGCCGCCACTAGAAGCAAATTAACCAATTTCTAAGTCAGGATGGCTTCTATTTAAATAGTATTTGCATATAGCCCCATTCTCAACTGAATTTGTCTTACAACATAAATGTACTGGTTTAGTTAGTTTGGGTTTCTGTGAGGGTTTTTTTTTTTAATTATTTATTTATTTTTAGAGAGAGGAAGGGAGGGAGATAGAAAGGGAGAGAAACATTACTGTGTGGTCACTGCTCTAGTGCCCCCTATTGGGGACCTGGCCTGCAACCCAGGCATGTGCCCTGACTGGGAATTGAACCAGCAACCCTTTGATTTGCAGGCCAGTTCTCAATCCACTGAGCCACACCAGCCAGGGCTCTGTGCTTTTTTTCTATTACTTTATTTTGTGTAGAAAAGTGGATCTATAATAAGATCAAAAGTGAAAGCAAAGAAAGGCACAGATAGGAAACATGGGATTTCAGACAGGATAAAAATGAAGAAGTTGTATGTAGATAGGAAGTACACAAGTCATAGTAAAACCCACTTGGAAGAAGTTTCAGAATTAAATTCTGGTGTAGAATTCTTTCCCCTACCAAGTTAAATATAAGTAATGCCCATATCCAGTCCTGGGAATAAATACTCTGAATTCTTCTGGACATCATGCATGGCTGGAAAGAATTCAGACAATAGCAAGACTCTACAGAATATATACTATCTTTTGCCATCCACATAATGTGATAAAGTTTATAGGGCTTGGAAGAGTAAAAAGATGCTAAAGTAATAGAAACAGTATTCCAAAAATTCTCACATGAACAAATAAACATCTGTGAGTAGTTTCACTCTTCAAAAATTCTTCTATCAGAAATTCTTCAACCCTAGCCCTACTTTGTTTACAATCTTTTATCATAGCACTACTCTCTGCTCATTGAATTATATCAACGATATTTTTGTTTATCTTCATTATGATTTTAAAGTCTTGATTCATCTTTATGTTCCCAGTTTGAGTGAAATTCTTCTGATTTAATTTCCTTCCCTATCCATTGACCTACTGCCAATCACGTTAACTGTTATACCTGCTATACCCTTAAGTTCTCCAAACTCTTACCTGCAGTAATATTGGATCAAAGGAAGATGTGGATACTCTGTCAAATCAAAAATAGAACTATAAAATTAGAAAATTCCAAAGGATTAAAAGAGTTGTTTTATTATATATTTTATATTTAAGAAGGTTGTAAATATCACACCTCCCCATCTTAACAGACACATCAACCTCAGCTAACATGAGATACAAACTTAAATTCTAGAAACTCTTGGGTATATCAAGGCATCAGTTGTCAGAACATGCCATTTATTCAGCCAATATCAAATTATCCAGTATGTACTATGTTCCAGGCACTTTGCTCTGCTTTGATTGCCTTGTCCTTGAGGAAAAACCCAGTCCACTGAAGAAGAGAACTAGTTAGCAAAGCATTGTAACATAATATGGAAAATCTAAAATAGAGGTATAAAGTGTCATGGCAACATTAAGAAAGGGAAAAGTGGGAGCCTAAACAGGACCTCAATGAAGAAATAAAATGCACCAGTTCTTGAAAGATGAGCAGTAGTCTACCAGGCAGAGAATTTCAGAAAACAACAACAAAAATGACTTTTTATACATTTAGTGAGAAGCACAAAAATTATGGAATCATGAAAAAGTATAGCATGTTTATAGACTAGTAAATAGTCTTGCACAGCCCAATTAGACTATCATTGAAAAAAATCACCCAAGTCTGTGATAATTTAATCCTTGTTTCTTATCCTTATTTTTCCTACCTAAATATAGATATATCACACTTGGATTTTATCATAGTCTCCTAATTGTAAGTGTTTTTAATTTCACCCTTTTGCCATAACCCATCATATAGATTACATTTCTAGATAATACACCTAAGTGGTAGCTTCAGTCCATCATTCTTTTACTGAAAAAATAAATAAATCCAAGTATGTGAAACAAACAAAACTAACTTAGTATTAAAATTCTCTCCTTCTCTGGCCCTAGGAGTGTTTTCTAGCTCCATTTTTCATCCAACCCTTGCCCGATATTTATTTGTAGCTAGTCTATAATTATCATGAGACAAGAGACATGTTTCCTGTAGTCAACCTTCTATCATGAACACATGGTGCTTTTCCCAGGACATTCTAGATTGTTCAAACTTTGTTGAATAAGTTAATAAAAATATGCAGAGTTTTATAATCATGCTTCTCTAAGTTTTATGCCAACAGTATGGGCAGAATGAGAAATCAAGAGACAGAGTGGGTAAGTGGTTAGAGATTAGAACAAGTGATTTAAGCTGGTTTGACTGAGCTCCAGTGCCCACTTCTACTTCAGCAAGAGCAACTCAACAATGTCACATACTTTGACTTTGTATTTCAGGATTGGCATAAGTTTTCACAGAAAAAGCATGAGCTTTAAATCAGATGGACCATTTATTTTAATATAGAACAATATATGAGCTTTGGAAATTCAAAGACAGATCATTTACTTAAGCTTGATGAATGAGGCAAGTGAGGTGCAGAGGGCATAAAGTTTAAGGTGACACTACTCATTCTCAGGACCATGTATTTATCTTACCCTAGTCTCAGCTCTAGTGGCCAAACTAGACTTCAAATCTTTCACAGCCATCTTGCTTATTTTTTTCACCAAGACTAAATTCTTTATCAATTAAACCTAAGGAAAATCTACTTAGAATACAAGTCCTTTTTCATGAATTCTCCTACAATCACCCTCCAAGATAGTGTATGTATCAGTGTCTGTCTCTCTGTCCCTCTCTTTCCTCTGAATGCCAATAATTTTTTTTATCTACAACTTTCAGACTTAATCCCCTCTGGTAATAATACGATAATTTTTCCTGACTGTTCATCACAATGTAATGGGATGCTGAGCTAGAGGTTCCCCCAAAAAGGAAAACCCCTACTAAGGTGGCTGGGGGAAGGGGATATAGAGCAGGGCCATTGAAAGCTACTTTGCATATCTAAAGAACCTGGTCAGTATTTTAGTAAAGCTGCTGTGCTTGGCATCAGGGAGATGGGTGTAACTCTAACCCATGATGCCACCCATAGACAGTTCCCTGGTTACTGTACCTGCATGAGCAGCTTGGAGGTGGCTCCTTCATCACGGGGCCACACTTGCCCAGACTAACAATAGCAGCTGAAAAAGGCAGAAGAAACCAGAGTACTAGCAGGTGTAACCTTTGTGGTAGTAGTGGGAAATGGGTTTACAGAGGAAGATCCTTCCTGCAGATTTAAACCTAAGTGTGGGGCAACCATCATCTCTTGACCATGCAGCTTGGGAAGGAGAAGCCTCTTGACCATGTAGCATTTGTGCAGGGTCTTAGCCACATGGTATGAAAGGATGCAGAAGGACCCCTCACTGGACCACCATGAGGAGGGTTCATGCAGTTTTGGATTAAGAGTGGGAGCCTAACTGAGCACAGATTACTGGGAGAAGTTGGAAATGCTGAACTGAGACCATATAGATGCTGAGCTACAGAACTATATTTCTTTTCCTGAGGGATAATACCTCTGACTAGCCTGGTTTGGCAAGGGGAGGCAGGACTGTGTGTGTTTGTGGGTGTTTCATTTGTCTTTAAGGGAGTGGGATTTAATGGGAAAAAAATCCACCATTCTTTTAATCTTGTATAAATTTTGAATCAATATTCCCTTTCCTTTTCATAAGACTCTGGCATTAGGAGTCACTTTTTGTTTTTAATTGGTGGCAGGCAATAGAACCCAAAGGAATACAACCCAGAGTGGTTCTGTTTCAGTTGATCATAATATATCTTCACTCACCTGCTTGATGAAAATTCTTTCCAGTATAGGATTCCATGTGAGTCAAATTCATATGGCCCTTTACATCTAATGTAATTTTTACATAGTACTTTTTCCATTAAACAGTTGGGAATTGAATGAATATTCTTTCTTATATTTTACTTCTTATATTTTAGCTTTAGAGACGTAGCTACTTTAGCATATGGACTGAATGTATTTTTAAATTTCCATCAAATCATTACATTTTCCTTTTTTTCATTTTGGCCATTATTTACTCAGATATGTCTTAGGAAGCCATAGTTCTCTTTCTACTGTAGTGGAGCACTAAGTGGGTTCACCTATCTACCTGGCTTGTCCTCCTCTTCCTGTCCCCATGGCCTATTCCAATTGTCTAGTCTCATGTAGCCATGGACTTTTGGTTTTATCTTCCTGGCAAAAGTCACTTCTAACCTAATATGTGGTTGCTATCTTGCTTGAATAATGATGAGAGTTCTTTGTTCTCTTCCCACCCCAAGGTATGTTTTGCCTTGTAAATTAAAACACTTCTCTCATTGTTCAGTCCTGGGATTTGGTGCTAGGCAGCACCTGCTGCTTACTGTAATTAATGGATACTTAGGGCCTATACCTGTCTCTGTGCCCACTTTGATTCAACGCAGGCCTTTCACTGCCATCTGATCATAACTGCTGGAGGTGGAAGCAGGGAAGTCTGTAGGAGAAAGCTGCTTCCAAATGAGTTGCACATGAGTACCAGGAAGCACTGCTCCAATTAAGCTGCCCTGCCTACTTCTCACTTTTCAGAGATGTATGTTGTTTCTCATTCATGTCTGGACATCTATCCACCAGAATGAATCAAAACTTAAATAATATGATTAAGGCATGCCGAATATAGGTTCTTCAATACTGTTTCCTTTTCTTGCTCTAGATCCCTAGCTCTCTCCCAGTAATAAATTTAGATGCCAAATTTAAAATGCACACATTCACACAATCTGAGAATTAGTCTTTTACTTTTAATTTTCAGCAACAAGATTTTTTTTTTAAAAAGGCAAAGCAAAAAGCAGAAAAAAAATCATTGTTGCTTATTCATTGATAACTGACTTGGCAAAAAAGACAAGTGATTCAGTTAATTCAAAATTGTTTTGTTTCAGAGTAAAAGGCATGTAACCAATATATGGTTATTCTAACTATAATCACTGGATAGATTTAATTATATGCATGTTAGTGTACTTTAATAAACTTCAATTTGCAATGCTTAGAAAAGGTTATTTTTATTCTAAATTTTGTGGACCAATACTGATGTCTCATTCACTGTATTTTTACCTCAGCCTGCTATGAAAATTTGATATTGAATCAGCTGGGAAAATGAATTCCTTATTGAGCATTTAAAAAAAAAATTAAACTTGGGATCCAAATGGATTAAATATATGATGTTTTAACACTGTTATCAGCCTGACAGGAAATGCACAGAGACACCAGTCCTCATTTTTTAAACTTCGAGGAGTCTCAGCTAGCAAATTGTCACTTATTAGCTTGTCTCACCTATAAAAGAGCCAAGGAAGAGACTCTCAGAGAACGGAAGTGATTTTCTGATGACAACAGGGGGTGCTCTCACCAGACTGAAGGACAGATATGTTCCCAGAGCAGTGGGAAAGGAATAACACATTGCCTTACTAAGACTCTATATGAGACTTTAGAAGTGCCTAATACCTGCCTGGAGCAAAAGAATTAATATGCTGTATTCCACAGCTCTGCCATCTTCAACTTTGATAAATACTTAAAAATGTATTTTTTAAAAGTTATTAACTTCTGGAATATAGGATTCAGCCATCATACTTAGAATGTGTGAAACTGTAGTGTAATTTATAACAGCATGCATACCACATTTTAAATCAGGGAATTGTGTTTCTTAAAGCTAAAAAACCTGTAGTGAATTAAGGCATTTGGCTCAGCCAAATGTTTCAATCATTAAATGATCGAAGAGAGAATCTATAGAATCTTATAAACTTTAAAAAAGGATAACTGTGGGTCTCAGTCATAAACCGAAGTAATACAGATGAAATGGACACATATGTTGCACAATAGGTGATTCAGAGCAATGTAGCCTATGCTGTTTTATGATATGGAAAGCAATCAAATCTTATTTGCAAAAAATTCAGATCAATTGAATTTTAATGAGAAGCAGGTGCTGAAGTGTAGCATCCACAAAGAATTCTGGGAATGTTTAAAATTAGTCCCATATTTGCCAGGAGACAGTTGGGTACATAAACTTTTTTATTTCTTGATTCATGGGTCTGTTCGGACTGTAGATTGCTCTGCCATTCTGAGTTCAGCAATTTGAATAAATTATGCTGAAAATCACTTGGTGGTTCATTTTGTGTGAAATTATATTTTCGCTGGAAAGGTTAATTTTGAAGGGAGCTTGAATGGCTGGAAATTGTGCAGCTGGGGAGTCTGCATGTTCAGAAGGCAGCAGTTATTAAAAGCGATTGCATTTCCTCCCAGATTTCTCCTGAGACCAGAATCAGTGGAGATGTTAAACCTTGCTTGACACCCCAGTTGGATAATTGTGGGTGTGGGAGCTA
Organism: Anoura caudifer; assembly: GCA_004027475.1. Classification (NCBI taxonomy): domain Eukaryota; kingdom Metazoa; phylum Chordata; class Mammalia; order Chiroptera; family Phyllostomidae; genus Anoura; species Anoura caudifer. The sequence continues at coordinate 43,529 of PVKU01008682.1, read as the reverse complement.
ATCAGCAGAAGATGTCTCCTCAATTTAAATCTTGTCAGTTAGTCAAGATTAGGGCTTCCTGTACTGAGCACCATTAGGTTGGTTGCATTTCAATGTGCTTGGAAAGATGACCACAAAACCCAAATGTGGCAGTAACTTAGTGGACATCAAAGACTGAGAAATTAAGCCACACCATTCCATAGACACAAAAATAAGCTAAACTGGCAAACACAAACTAGGGGGAGGAGGGGAGATACGTGGCTGTGTGTAAAAACAGTATTCTATCTACTTAAAGGAGAACATGTTTCCCACTATTAAAAGTTTGTGTGGTAGATATGGGTAGGAATATCAAGCCAAAACCACCAACCAGACACTTGTTGGTTCTCCCTTGCAACACAGCAAGAAGAGAAGGAAGAGGTAATGGATATGAATACTTTGGTTCAAAAGAAAAAAAATACACTCTTTAAAATAAGAAGGCAACTCAAAACTTTCTAACCTAAGGACAGTGTTTCCACTTGCACAGTGTGAGTCCAGCTGAAATCTCAGTTAAAGCACTTTCTATTACGTTTTTCCAAGTGGGAGATTCACCTTTTAAAACATTAGCATGCCTCCATTATCAGATGAGCAGTGGTTGTTAAGGGATGCATGCCCCTATCCAGATATTTAAAAGTAAATATTTTATCTAGGGAAACGTATGACATTTATAATTTGATGGCACAAAAGGCCAATAATATGTGGCAGCATGATCTCATTAGAAAAAGAAATTTTAGCCCAGTGTGATCTGAGTGACTAGTTCCAAAGTGTACAGTGAATTTTATAGTTAGTCTGGCTGGCACTTACCCATGCTCCTGCATCCCCCAATGGTAAATATTTATAACAGATTTCATAGTGTAACACAAGGGCTTCTTTCATAGAGCAAGTCTTGTAATTTTGCACAAAAAAAGTCAAGGCCAGGGCAAATAAACAAAAAGTCACACCAAGTTCACCCTTCCAAAAGACGACTATGCATACAAACTTCACTTGCTACTCATCAACATCAGAAATTTATGGCTAGATGGTTATATGTTTATATTCTATAAAATTTTAGAGGATGTTATTTTTTCACTCAATTTGTTAATTAACTTTCAGACTTTTTATTTCCTCAAACATAACAGTTCACTCTTCTTTATTTTATTAATGATGCAGTATCATATTCTTGCCTCTTAGTACACATATTCAAGAGGACCTAAAACTTTCATGAAAATGATATAAAAAATCATTTGCAGCTGCCAACACTAGGGAACTTCTTTTTCTTGGCATTCTTTTGCACTCCTGAGACAAACCAAAAGAGACAGGGTATCATTAAAATATTCTGACAAAATAAACCAATGTTAAATCTAGCCCTTTAAATCATTATTTTAAAATATCTTCCATATATGTGTGTGTGTATACACACACACAGGGAGGAGCAAAAGTAGGTTTGCAGTTCTATGTGTAACACAGTTTATCCTTATGATTATTATTTATTAATTATTATATTATTTTCCATACAAACAACTATTAACTTACTTTTGCCCCATCCTGTATATACATATACATATATATATTCATATGAATAAAACTATACTGAGAAAGCCAGAGTTGTTTCTAATTAAAAAAAAACTCTCTAAAATGATCACATTGGGTTATATTTTTTCCTATAGCACTAAAAAGTGCTTTGTACAATATCAAGAAAAGAAATGATGAAGAAAGGAAGGGAAAAACTTTTAGACTTAAAAACTGTAGAAATTCTATCAGTGACTGGTGCATGTTTGAAACCTGGCCACTTTTAGCTAGTTTTTAAATATATCTTTGTTTTATGGAATACCAATACTTGTTTTTTTTTCTTACATACACATAGAGCAATAACATACCTTTAGATATAATATAATATAGGCGCAATACTATGTGACAACAAATATAATGTATTGTTTCCAAATTTCCCCTAATTTAAGCATAAATATATAGTTATGTGGGAGATTAGATGAGTTTTAAGCATTTTTTTTAGTATTTTGATCAATAGTGTCTAATGGCAAGTTCTTTTTACAATGTTGACATATTCTGCATTTCATAGAAATATACTAAAAAAATTTTACAATTGCTGTGTATGCAGAGCAATTGATCAATATTTGAAATCATAAAGAGGAATATATTGCTGGAGTCACGGGATCCTAAAGGGCACATTTGTGTTTTTCTCTCAGCTCTCTCTCTTACACATATATCAGGGGGAGAAGGTTTCAAGTAAACATTCTCTGGGTAGATATTTATGCCAATATGGATCTACTCTGAATGTAAGCAAAAACTAAACTTGATTATTTTCAAAAGTTAAATAGACACAGTTGCCCCGTGAATTTGAGACTGAGCAGGAGCTGTGCTTTGTAACTTTAGTCCACAATACAGCATTCACCCAGTTACTTATTGTGCTGTTTAGTGCTTACACATTTTAATAGCTTTCAAACCCATCTGAAATCAGACATAATGTAGAGTAGGAAGATTTCTCTAAAATAGGGCATGTTTTTCAATATTTTTTTTCTTCCTCAATAAAGCAATTAACTTCAGAAATATTTCAGTCTGGGTCAACTAGATTGACTCCCTCCCCTCCCAATGGCAGATATGAATTTTGTTCTCTTTGTGAAATTTTGGGCCTGAAATTCTGGGTAATTGCCTCCTTTCACCAGATCTCTTTGCTTGTGTAGACTCAGACAGCTCTCTTTCAGCGTCCGTCACAAATGAAATCCAAATCCAAATAATTGCATTCTGCTTCTTTTCGGAAAGGGGGAAAGGAGACAGGAGAAGACCAAAGTGTAGTACATATTAAGGCAGGCCATTAGGGAAAAGAAATAGGATATAAAACCCTGACGTGTCTGTGGGAGCTCCTGGCCACCTAACTTATTAACGTTGCATCCATTGCGAGATGTCGCAGTCCCGAGCAGTCAGAAGATGGCTCCAGCGCGTTAATTTTGCTCCTGTGTCTAGCTCGAGATTCAAGGGGCAAGATTGTCCTCAGTGCTATTATTTCTTTCCGATTTTGCTGTCGTCTCATTTGGTTGAAAACATCAAACTGAAGCATATTTGGAGTTTTAAAGAGTCCGTTAATATAGATGGTAAGATTTGAAAAAAATTTACCTGTTCCTGCTTTTGAACAGGACATTCTCAAATATGTTGCATGCTTTTGCGCAAAGTGCACATTTGTACGTCATTTCTGAAAATACTATCTATAGAAGGTAGAACTTCCCAGGGACACTGTATCACTGTCAAATCAGTGTTCGCTGAAACTATACTCTCATCTTAGAAATATTGTTTTCCTAAGAAACTGTTGTTTGTGAAAATGAGTGTACAAAGTAATTACATAATGCTGTTCAGTAGGATAACAAAGTCCAAAATTGTTTAACCTTCCTAAATTTCACTGCCTTTCAGAGATGTCTAAGTAATTATATTTTCCTCTTATCATACGTATTAAACTCCAAATTCACTTTCTAAACAAATATTGATGGTAACATCAAGAGAATGGGCACTCAATCCAATTAAGTCACAGTTTTAAACATTTTACTATAAAAAGAATGATGCATAAAATTTACTGCCTAACTAGTGACTTTAGAGGCCATTCCTATACTAGATGAGTACATAAAAATTATAGGAAATTGTGTAATTAGCAATAAAATAAGCATAATATAATATGAGTTTTATAAGGCTTAGCATTTAAGTGCATTTAATGATAATAGTTGAACTTACTTTGTCCAAAATGTATGGTCTCACAAAAGAATATTTAAAATACATATTTGTTTAATGTTATAGCTATTATTTTATCTAAAGTGTTTTGTATCTTTTCATAAATCAAGCTAAAAATTTTACTTGGAGTTTTAAAATATTTTGCAAGCTAAGTATTTTTTATTATCTTAGAAAATATGGAATTAATCATTACCTTTAGCATAGTTCTTATGATAGATACATTTTAAACAACAAATTACCTTTATAAATTATATTCTAGAAATGTATCTCTCCCTAATTTATAATCTTTTACTTATCTTCCTTTCTTTAAAAAAAAAATAAAGACAATTTTAATCAATTGCCAATATGCTTTTTGCTTTTATTTTTTGGGGGGAAAGAAAATAACATCAGTTAATGAGTAAAAGCATATTTGTAATTTTCTTTAATGTATTCAAATAAGTCACTTAAATATACTAACACACTTAACCTGATTCACACACACACACACACACACACACACACACACACACACGTTGCTTTCTTTTTCTCTGTACAGGGTGTGGATTAAATCCTTTCAAAAATGTCAATAATGAAGCCAGAGCTTCAGTGTAGCCTGAATATGAACTTGTTGCTTTTGGAAAGAAGGAAAATTAGCACCATTTTGTACAGAGGAGTTAAATGAAGGAGGGTGATTCTTTTATTTTTTCTCTATAGAATGATGTACGCTAATCAGCAGGCGATGCCCTGTCAGTGAGCTAATTCAACTTTCTGCTAAAAGAAGTGTAGATTAATGGATAAAGAAGGTCTGTGGTAGGGTCACACTGATATGGATTCAACGTGTACAGCAGCTTGTCAGATGCCTGCTTGGATTAAATCTAACCTTTATTGTTGAAGGTTGCCATTTACCCTATTCTTTAGTGCCTCAATTTATTTTCTTCTCAGAATTTCCACATAAAAAATTATCATCTATTTGCACTTGAGAATAAATTTAGAGAGCTGATTTCATTATCTGTAAGAAACCTGGAGTCACTAAATACTGAAAGACACAGTGAATATTTAAGGGATATATTAACTGATTTATTACAATTCTCAATGAAAATGAGGCTTAATTTTACAAAAAAGGCCAAAATAGTTATGTAAAATTATTTCAATTTAAAGAAACTTTGAACAAAGGGTCCACTTCTTTTAGCACAAGGAACCAGTATTTTAAGGATTTTTAAAAAATTAATAATGTAGAACATGAAATTCTGAAAATTTGACTTATATCTGGTAAAATTACTTCCTGCTGTCATTTAAATTATGGCTGCCCTCTATAAAGGTGTCTTTAGGTGTATTAATTGAATTCCACACTATTTTCCAATAATAATCTGTAAAGTTCATCTGTCCATTCCTCACAGGATACCCACTGTGTATGAGAGAAGAACGTATCTATTTCAGTACCTTAATTTATTTTCATGATTCACTGATAATGACTGTCATGCAGGTTGTACATCAGAATTAACCTTCATTTCACTGAGGTATATTACGATGACAGTCCACGACACATTTCACCTACACAAAGGGCATTTTCTTCCCTTTTCATAATCATCCTCAGCGGCTGAAGATTGTTTGATAGCCGATTAATTTTCATAGGAAATCAAGTGCAAGCTCCCAAAGCAGAGCTGGTATACATTCTTTTGCTAAGTGCCTTCATTGGTAATTATACATTTTTTAATTGCATCTAGCAAACTTAGTATCTTCTAGCTCTGACTGTGATTTTATTCCTGTGCCCGTATTTTTATAAAAATACGGAAACTTAATCAGAAACAGCAAGTTTGTCAGCTTCTAATTTCTCAAGATACTAAATGACAGATATAAATTCACCTATTTGCTATGGTTTCAGTCAGATGATTTCATGAGATACAGGCATCATTTTGACTTTGAGATATTTCTTGTCCCATTTTTCCAATTTCCAATACAATCTATACACTAGCATATTCTTTTGGCTACATCACCTTTCAACTGAAAGGAACAAAACAAATTGTATCTGGTAACAAGCAAATTTGATTCTTTTGTGTTACAAATTGCTATTTGTAGATATTGTACTGTTGTAGAAAAATATGTAGTTTGAGATTAGTATCATGCAGAGTAAACTGTAGATTTTAATAGAGGGCAGTAGTGAATAGAGAAATTATCTGAATAAATCCTTTATAAAATAGCTCTAGTAAAAATTCTATGTGGTTTCATATTAACAGGATTAGTATGGAATTGGAACACTCTTCCTATAGCAAGATGGAAACAGAGAGTGTATTCACATTCTGCTTTCCTGATTCTCATACTAAAACTTTATTCAACCTTTTTCCTTTAACCAAATAATTTACAAAACTATTAATGTACATATAATCTACTTGACTAACTGAATATATATAATGTGTCCTCTATTAGAAAGTACTTTTCTTGGAAATGGCAGAAGTTGCCAAGCAATATTCTATCATAGTTTGGTGTGTTTTTTCTTGCCTTACATACTTCAGGCAGACTTTTTTTTTTTTTTTTAAGTCTTTTTCGCAGCTCAGAGGTAGCATAGGTGACATTTGATGCAGTCTCTATAGTACATGTTCATTTTTTGAAAATATTGGGATGTAAATAGTTGCATAAAATTTATAAAAATGATTAGAGACCAACTTAGAGTTTCACAGAAAGCATGATGACATCTCAACCTCCTTTTTATACTATTTATTGTTTTCTTTTATCAACAAGCTACTTCAAATATCGGTCAGACTCTAATTGCTCATCCTTCTGAGTAGTTGAAGACAGCTGAAAGTTCCATCATTATCCAATCAATCTGGAATAATTTTTCTCTTATTTGTATCCCAGTTTTTTTTTATTTATAATTACTTGAAAATAACCATATTTACTCCTTAGAAATCAAGATGAGTTTTGGCCTTCATCAGTTTAAGTCTTTATTTTCTTTTTAACTATTTGATAAAATTTAGAATCTGTGACTCATTTGTATGCATTGGGAAAGACTTCAGCCACTAAGAGTTGGAAAGATAAACTGCATTAGATATCATCAAATATATATACATATCTATTTTAACTTTCATGGTCAGAAGGAGATGCCCAATATAAAAGGATAAGAGAGTGAAAATAAGTTCTAAAAATCATTCTTAGTTATCTCAAATTTGACATTTATGCTATGTTTAAACTTTATGTAATTCCTTTGATGCATCAAAAGTATGTTCTCATATATAAACATTTTGGCTGAATTATTATTTCTAGTTATAAATATGAGAAGAAAAACATCTCTTATGACATTTTAGTTCATTCCTGTCAGTTTCATCATCATGGTCACAGTGAAAAGAAATCTATATTGTATCAGAAAATTTCAGAACCTTAGAAAAGATTATTGTCCAGTTCAAGGGTATCTTGATTACTGTTTTTATGAAATAATTTATTTACCAATAAAAAAGAGAAAAATTTACTTAGGGAGATATACAAGTATGTTAGGATAAAACTTAAATTACTTTTACAACTTTTCTTTTACATGGAATAAAGAAGTGGTGGATAATCCCCACTGAGAACAAAACTCAAATGTAAGACTCTCTAATAACCCTCCACTATGTATGGTAGAACTTCCTTTTGACAAAAAATTATTTGATGACATTTTCAGAAGTTTCTATATTAAAAAACATTGCACATAAATATTGATTTACTGGCTTGTAAATGACCTTTAAAAGATAGAAAAAGGACAGGAATAAATGACAAAGGTGACAGTATGAGAAGAGTAAGGGTAAGTTGCTAAACCTAAGAGATGTTAATACCACAGACCAAACAATGGTGAAATTTAGCCAGTGCTACCAGTGTATTTTACTTGGATTTGGGCCATGAACTGTGATAGAACACATAGCTGGGGTCCAGTAATATGCCGCTGCCAAGATTGTACTCGTTGCAAGGGAGTGACCTTGAGTTTGGACTGACAAAGAAAAGAAGGAAAGGAAGGATGGAGAGAAAGAGAGAACAAGGGAGAGAGGGAGGGAAATATTATGATAGAAATTTTCAGAAGTAGATAACAGGCGAAAAGGGGAGCAAAAAGTGAAATCAGGGGAAGGTGAGCCTTTTGGATGCAAGCGTCTATTCTGATCTTAGATTCCAGTTCAATGCTAAATGAGAGCAGACTAGTGGCCAAGGCAAAGCACAGCCTGATTTATTTATTTTTTTAGTTGTTGTATGCATCTTATTTTATTTTATTGTGGACACTAACACAGATGTCACCATCACTCTCTGATTTGCTTGCCTCTACCCAGCCCTTGCACCTCTTCCTTATGGCCATCATCCCACTGTGTTCTGTGTCCATGGGTTACATATATATTCTTTGGCTAATTTGTTCACCTTCCCTCTTCATCCAAACTCCCCCTTCCCTCTGACAGCTCTAAATCCATTCTATGTGTCCATTACCATAATTCTATTTTGTTTCTCAGCTTATTTTGTTCATTAAATTCCACAAATGAGTGGAATCATATGGTATTTGTCTTTCTCTGACTATCTTATTTCACTCAGTGTAACAGTCTTCAGGTCCATCCATACCATGGCAAAGGGTCAAGAGTTCCTTCTTTTTTAATGCCATGCAAAATTCCATTGAAAACACAGCCTAATTTTAACTCATTTGATGTCCCAGGAATTATGTTTCCCTTGAGTCAAAGTATCATCCTTGTTTACAAGGGAAAGCTTATTACCAAATATTAAAACAAAATAAAACAAAGTAAAAACAAACAAATTTCTCCTTGCCCCTCTATTATCCTCTATCCCTTTTTCTGGCTACCTCCACCCTAATTTATCTTCTCTCTCATGGAAAGATCTTGATGGCAGATTATCTTGTGCAGCTGACTGACCTAGTTGAATTACATTTCCATACATTACTTGGTCTCTATGAGGAGTAAGTAAAGTAATTATTAAATTTCCATAACATAATAATTAAAAGCCTTGAATATTATAAAGATACAGTTGTATGTTGATTGATGAGTAAGAAATGTCCATTTGAAAAATGTGTGAAATATGAGATCTTCCCACCATTATTTTAGATACAATTCTATTTAAAAATTTATTGCATAAATTATAACAACAAACTTTTTTACAAAAAAGTTAAATATATTCAAAACACAAGCACTTTTCAAAAGTTGCCTATCATATTTTATATCTCTAACTTAAGTAATATCAATTCACTGTTAAATTTAACAGAAATTTTAAAACCATACTAAATGATCCCTTCCTATTTCCTTTTCTCCCTTTGTGTGTGTGTAACTATTGATCAATCAATCATCCAGCCAGCCATCCACCCATTCATATATTTACCCATTCATATGAATGGATAAATAGCTGTCATCCAATATACTCAATTACTTCAGCTAGAATTTAGCAGTGGTTCTTAATACTAGGACTATTCACTGAGGTATTTTTTTCCCTTAAGCATATTCCTTATTTAATTCGCTATTGATGAAAAAGTGTGGGCTGTTACAAGTTGCTATGCCTTTTTTCTAATAAATTAAAGTGTAAACATAAAGTTACACTATTCCCAGTATACATTATAAGTGGTTATTTGGAAAAATTTAGCAATCAGATATAGATTTAGATTTGATTCAGAATTATGTTCAAAATATACCCATGAATTTGTCTAGCTTTAAACCCATGAAGTACCATATTTTGTTGTGTGTAATGCACATGTTTTTGTCAAAATTTTTGAGGGAAAAATAAGGATGCACATTATACATGGATAGTACTAATTCCACATCTATATAAGTGTTTTTGATTGTTTTATTTATGCTTATGTGTTAAAAGTAAAGCTCTAGAAAGCAATAACAATATCTGTATGCAAAATAATACCCTGGAATATGATAATCAATTTAGTTTATTAATATAAATAAATAAGTAATTGAATTAAACATTTAAAACAAAAGATTTTTGTCTTGATTATTTGGGCAAAAAAATGCGAGTGTCCAGTATATATGGGAGCACATTGTACATGGCAAAATACAGTATTTTCCTAACTTTCCTGTATGATCTATAGGGAATTTTGTACAGTTAGTAAAAGCAAAATTGAAGAAAAACCTCCAAAAGAAGTATGTTGCCATGATATTGTCAAGATATAAAGTTGAATTCTGTATTCCAGTACCTAGAAGAAATGTTTATTGGAAAATGTTTTTATGAGTTTGAGAACATCCAACTTTTACTTCCAATCAAAGCAATTCAGTTTAAAAAATACAGATGTCATTAAAAAAGCAAAACATGTTTAGTGTCAAGAAAGTGATGACACAGGTTTTTAATACAGTTAATTATCTAATCCTTTGGTAGTGATTTTAAGAATAACATCTCCATTTGGAAATCCAAGGCTATATGACAAATTCTGTCATCAACAAAACCAGAAAAATCAGATTCCCTCATTATAAGCTTAATATGATTTCTGACAAAAGTACATGTTATTATAATATATGGCATAATTTAAAAAGTTATATTTTATGGCAAAGAATGATTTTACCATCTCTACAAAATAATGATGCCATAAAATGTCAGCAATAATTAAAAATAGACTCAATGGAGTATTTTTTAACACTAATTTCAAGGATTTGTCTAGCACTTGCCTTTTTAAAAATTTTATTGAATTTATTGGAGTGATGTGGAGAAAAGTAAACCCTAGTACACTGTTGGTGGGAATGCAAATTGGTGCAGCCACTGTGGAAAACAGTATGGAATTTCCTCAAAAAAAACTAAAAATGGAACTGCTATTTGACTCAGCAATTCTACTGCTGGGATTATACCCTAAGAATCCTGAATTACCAATTCAAAAGAACCTATGCACCCCAGTGTTCACAGCAGCTTTATTTACTGTTGGGAACTGCCCTGCCTGTTTTCAGCAGCTGTAAACCAGCTAAACTGTAAATGAACTTCCATGGCTAAGGCTGAGTGAGTGACCTTTGGACCAGAAGCCACTAAGGGGACAAAGCTTATCTCCTTGGCAGGGGCACCACCCCTGCCTCTTTACTTCACCCTGCCTGGCCCTCAATGCTTGATCAGTTAGCTATTGACAGGTAAGATTCCTCAAGAGAGGGATGACCTAAGACAGCTACGATCATGGGGGCCCTTGGGAAGGACTTAGGGCTACAGAAAAGGGGTGATGGACCCTTGCCCCTTGGCTTTGACATAACCTGAGTCCTTATTTTGTCTGGGAGAAGTCTCCTAATCTCCTGGCTGCCTTACTTCCCCTGCCTGACTTAAGCCTGAAATAATGCCTTAAACTTGAAACAATGCCAGTGGTGGGTGCAGCCTTGTGCTGGAAAGAGCAGGTTCCCTAGGGTGATCAGGCCTAAGAAAGAATATGTAAAATCCTGTGAAACCTACTTTGTTTAGAATACTCTCAATTAAATAATAAGGGTCCAAGCAGGAAGTGAATTTGTTCCCCAAAGTTTTATGGCCTTTTAGCTATCCAGCCCTGACTCAAAATAAGCCCTCAGAGATCTTTGTATGTTATCCATGGTGTGATCCTTACTGCATGATAACAATTAATGAGCTTACATGTATACCCTCTATTCCTATGCAAATTAAATCCAATAAAAGCTTGTCAAGGCCAGGGTCAGGACACTCTCCTCTTGAGAGGTGGCCCAGGCACTCTGAGGCTTGCTCTCCCCTTGAGAGAGCAGTTGTGCCATCTCTTTTCCTCCACAGGACTTGGTAGTCCATATGAATTTATTTCATCTCATCCATAATGCCATGGACACTGAGGGCCAGTGTCCGCATCAATTTGCAATGGTCAAGTGCTGGAAGCAGCCTAAGTGTCCATCAGTAAATAAGTGCATCAAAAAACTGTTGTACATTTTACACCATGGAATACTATGCAGAAGAAAGAAACAAAGATCTCGTACCCTTCCTACAACATGGATAGAACTGGGGAGTATTATGCTAAGTGAAAAAAGCCAAGCTATGAAAGACAAACCCCATATGATCTTACCTATAAGTGGAGCCTAATCAACAAAACAAACAAGCAAGAAAAATTTAGAGACACTGAAATAAAAAACAGACTGATAGTAATCAGAGAGGAGGTGGAAGCAGATAAAGGGGGGAAATGAGGAAGGGTTGTCAAAAAACATGTATAAAGGACACATGGACAAAGCCAAAGGGGGATAGGATTGAGGGCAGGAGGTACAGATGGCTAGGGTATGGGGGAGTGGGCAGGTGAAAATGGAGACAACTGTACTTGAGTAACAATAAAAAAAGAGAGAGAGAGAAAGAAAATTGTTTCAAGGTAATAGATCAGTGAATGATCCAAGTTTATGGCATTTTTATAAACAATATAATTTTTAGGATTAAAAAGTCTAATATATATATATATATATATATATATATATAGCTCACAAGTATACAATTCTGTAATGCATCATCTGTATATTGTAATGTATGTTCACCATCCAAAGTCAAGTCTCTTTTCAGCACCATTTATAGCCCTTTACCTCTTCTATTTACCCCCACCCCTTTTCCCTCTGGTAATCACCATGTTGTTGTCTGGGGTCTGAGGTTTTGTTTTGTTTTGTTTTTGTTTAGTCCCTTCTTTTTCACCCAGTTCCTAACTCCCACCCTCCTGACATTCATTAGTGTGTCCTCTGTATTTATTAGTCTATATTTCTATTTTGTTTATTTTGTTCATTGGATTTCACATATAAGTAAAATCATATGGCATTTTTCTTTCTCTGACTGGCTTAATTAGCTTAGATAATACTCTCCAGGTCCATCCATGCCATCAAAAAAAGGAAGATTTTCTTCTTTTTACTGCCAAAAAGCATTCTATTGTGTAAATGTACCACAACTTTTTTTATCTATTCATCTACTGATGAGCACTTGGGCTGTTTGTAAATCTTGGCTATTGTAAATAATGCTGCAATGAACCTTGGAGTGAATATATTCTTTCTGATTCATGTTTTGGGTTTTTTAGGATATATACTCTGAGTCATAAGGCAGTTCCATTTTCAATTTTTTGAGGAAACTCCATAATGTTCTCCACAGTTACTGCATCAGTCTGCATTCTGCACAAGGGTTCCCTTTTCTCCACATCCTTGCCAACACATTGTTTGTTGATACTCTGATGATAGTTGACAGTTAATTCCTGCCTTATAGTTAGTGCTACAATAGATCTTGCTACATAAATGTTATGTTTTAAGGATGTGATCTGATTTGTGTCATACTTAACGATATATAACAATACTGAATGATTATAAGCATTGATATAAATTCATAAACATGCATGTTCATACCTGCACTTATGTGTGTGTGAGAAAGAGTGAGAGAATCAGAGAGAGGCATTCATAGTTGTCCAGTGTGGTGTGTTTGTATGTACACATATTTACATATATAGATAGATACAAGTATAGATAGATATAGACATAGATATAGCTATATCACTTAATGTCTAGTCAGAGATTTTCATCTATATAGCTCAATTAAAATATATTTTGTGGTTTTATAGTATATTTTCAACTATCTTTTATTACCACTAACCCCCCAAATTTTAACCAATATTTACTTGAATTATTTGTTTCCCTTTGTTATAATACTTCTATTAATCAGATAATCATTTGGTTACTATGTTGTACTTTAAAAGAAATCTTTCAGGAAATTATCCACATAGATTAATAATAGAAAGGCAAAGGGCAAGAAGAATGTTTAGTAGTCATTCATATCTTAGCATGAATTAGTTTCATGGACAGTGCTTGTATGGAACAAGTTAGATGGTAATGCATATTTTTGTGGTGCTTATAATGCATTATTTTACTGCACTGTACTAAGGGGTAGATATGCAGAATTTACTTCCTATAATTTTCACCTTACTATTATAAGACTAAAAGACTTTTAATGCAGGGAAAATGGAAAATGCTTTAGAACTGTGGCCCATGGAGTGAACCATGTACACCTGGATTCAAACCTGTCTCTGCTATTACTTGTCCCATGATGGTGAAGACATACATATCACCTTAGAACTTTGACTTCTGCATTTGTATAATTGGAATGGAAATATCTTCCAGGCAAGGTTTCTGGGAGGAATATTATGTGATTGCTTAATCATGATAGATTATTGTGGAAGATGTATATTTACATATGATATATACAATTAAAATATTTATGAACAAATGGGTAAGGAGAAAATGAGGTTATCTTTTAATTATTATAATAATTTATTTATTTTTATTACAGTGACTATTTTATTAAGCAAGAAAAATATTAAAGTTATATCTATTATAATTAAACTTATCCTTCTAAGAATCCAAAATTAATCTTATCTCATTTTATATTACTAACAAAGCTCATTTTTCTCTTGACAGTGCACTCTCCAGCAATTAGAACAACACAAATTTACCTAAAGCAAGAATATGCATTATTATTAGCTACACACATTAATGTTAATAGTTGTGGACTACCTTTAAATATTTAAACCAACAAAACACAAATATGGATTGTTAGGTTACTAAGTTGAAATAAGAAAATCATTACATTTATCAAGATATTTTACCCATATTTAAGAAAAAAAAAACTTTAAAAAAATCTCTCCTGTCACACTTCAATACATAGTATCAAGTTATAAACACATCTAAGGAAAATGAACAAAGCATGTACATACTGATTTCATAACTTGCAGAAGTTTGAAAAAGTTATAAATCCATTAATATTGTTTTCTTTCTTTAAGTAATTTATTATTTTAAGAAGAAGAAAAGAAGGGTGTTTAGGGCAATTGGTAACTTTAGATTCTAATGCCTGCACCACCATTAATTTACAGTTGCTGAAAAGTAGCCTTATTCCCAACTCCCAATGTGTCTCTGGTCTCATATACAAAAAGAGAATGATGGTAATGAACTTTGTTAATGGAAAATTAAAACGTATTTTCAAGAAGTAAATTTTCACAAAAAATGTTTTGGCAAAAGTATAATTTTTAAAAAAGATAAACATATTACTACCATTCAAGCATGTAACTATTAAGAAAGTAAAAATATTATTAATCAAAGATGAAACTTCATTTTCTTCAATTTAGTATGTTAGCATGTCCACAGTGAATATCAGGGTAGAAAGTAGGCAATGTGTATATGATAAATGATGCAAGAATTTTGCACCTCTAATTTGGTCAAAGTAACTAGAGTAGGCCCCATGTAATTAAGTGTTTCTGTAACTAGCAACTGTGATAACAAACTTTATCACAAAAATAGAATGTGATAGGCAGATTATGTACTGAATGTTATGATAAAATATTTAGTGACAATTTCTTTCAGAGGAAATACTTTGCAATATAATTCTGCAAATTATATTTTTAAATATAATTATGAAAACATTTGTATGTGTGTTAATGTTAAATTTCAATGCATTATTAAGCACTAGCACACCTTACATGCAGTAGGTGCAGGAAATTTCAAATGTAATTCAATTATTTTTCCAAAGTGTTTACTGTGCTATTTTTTCAAAACTCATTGAATAGGTTGCAATATGGATTTTTTGTTAATTATAGAATTTCAATCCATAAAAGGTGTTAGACTTTTCTATACATTTGTTCACCTGGATTTTTTGCCTCCTTTGTCAGGAGGTAAAAATAAGAATATAGCAAATTCTTATTTGCTATAAAGAGGAATTCTGTTTATTTAGAAAATACCTTGCCACAAAAGAAAAATCTTACATAGCTCATTATAAGAAAGATAGATTCTATGAATGGATTCAGAGGTAAATGACATGTTTCAGCATGATACTATGCATTTTCAGTCTAAAATGTTTTAAGTAATCTTCAGTTCAGAGAACATTAGAAATCTGTATTTGTAAGTTTATTTACAGTTATTTGTATATGTATATAATATGGAATTTATATTAACATGAACTTTATATTAAAAATGTATGCCTTATTAGACTCATGGAATCAAGTTGGAAGTTTTAATTTTCTGGATAATAGCAGACATTCTTGGGAGGGTAATAAAGCAATATTTATTTGTTCCTCATTTAATATGGAATTATACTCTTATTCTATTTTTAAATTTTTCCTCATCAATATAAGCATCATTCTTATCATAAAACCTGGAGGGTAAATTTCAGTTTTTTTCTAGCTTTTGCTGAATAATGTAATGCTTAGAGCATAAACTTTGGTTTGACATATGCATCTGCTGTTTAGTGACTATGTCTCCTGTGTCTCATTGGGTGAATTTTTAACCAACCCACAAGATGAGGATAATATTTAACTCACAGGTTGGTGGTCAAAGATTAATACAATAATGTATGAAAAGTACATAGCACAGTGCCTGACACATAAATAGTAGGTCTTAAAATTATCATTTTCAATGACTTCAAACAAGTAAGTCTGAAAAGACTGGATGTTGAAATACAACAAATACAAAGAAAATTCTCTTTAAATACTGCCAACTCAAGAACAATGTCTGTTTAGAATGTGTGATGCAAATGTGTCTTTTCTCAAAAGATCTGCATGCTGGACTTGTTAGTCTGCTTGTTAGTCTGTTACAAAATGTATTTCTTTTAGTCTTACTGATTATACACACACACATATATATTTACATATATATTTATTAAAAAATATTTCCCTAGCAGTTTTTATTTTGCACTTAAAGTAATTTAAATAGTATGCACAAATTCAGCAGCATTAAAGATGTGCATATTTTTACACAAATACATACTCATATACCACTGTTTGGCAACTGGGGGAAGAAGATCAGGGGAAAACATAAATAATGGTGTTTATACCACAAATATATCATTAGCAGATGCAGGTGTGTCAAACTGGGTAAATGTTGCTATGGTTGAACTCACTAAAGCAAAATACCTAGAAGACTTTTTATTTCATATCTATACATACTCACACTTATACTTTCATGTATAATATACACACATATATTTATATGAATACTTTTGCACATCAAAATTTCTCTTTAAAACCAAATGTACTTTAAAAGTGAGACCATTTCTATTTCCTAAACTCAGGTATGCTATCATTCATATTCAATGCTTCGTATTAAATGCAATAAGTAAAAGATAAGCTGAAACTACAACTCATGAGCAAGTGGTTATTTAAATGTATAACAACGAAAGGAAAATAAACTACATGTTAATCAGCTCAAGTCAGGATGTGAAAGGATATGCCTTTGATATATAAAAGGATCCATAAAAAGATACTATTAGAAGCTGAAGCATAAATAAGAATTACACACTTAAAAATCTGGTATCAGAGATAACAAACAAAAGCAAACCATAAAAACAAAACTTTACACAAGTGGAAATATAGATGTCCAAAATGAAAAAAAGATATTTAAAATAACTTTAATTTCCTCTGTTATTTCTGTTTTAAATTTGAGAAGACAAAAAAGGCAAGTGAAATGCTGAATTTGATAGACATTTACCAAAGAATCCCCTGTGCATTAGAATAAAATGTATTTGAAATAATGCAAGCTGAGATCATTTTAAAAATGCCCAAGAAACCCCAGGTTAACAATATAAGGTGAATAATTCACTTAAATTTATAATATAATTTATAATATAAATTTAAGTGGATTAAAAATACTTTAGTTTATTATTATTTATTGCCAAACCTACTACAATATTATTTAGGAATAAGTGAACTTTCAATAACTATTGCAACAGCAACACATTCAGAATCAAAGACTGGCACCAGTGAATAATTTCCCAAATCTACCTAGTTTGTTCATCCATTTAAAGAAAGTGACTTAAGGCTTACTATTAAAATATATACTCTGCACATAAAATGTGCAAAAGCAAAATCATTTAAGTTAATACTGATGAGATAAACCACTTGCTTATTGTAGTTCATAGTAGCTGTTCATATTTTAAGTAGATCAGTTAATTTATTCAGACTAGATGATTAATCCAATATGGAGAGTGATGGCAACATTAGATTAGATATTTTATACTATAAGGTTTAAAATAAAACAGAGGTGTTACAAAACTTAAAAATTACTATGAAGATGTTTTTCTTGAGGAACAGAACTATGCAAAACATCTAAATAGGAAAAATATACCTCACCATATCCTAAATAATGTTTTCTCTCACTTATGAAACATAATACATCTATATATTTATGTTTTCTCTTTTCCTATTCATATTTTAAGAATTACATATTTACTCATAATTGTCTTCTGTTAGCATATTTAACTTTTGATAGTTTTTCTTTATGTGGTTTTCAACCCAAAAATTACAGCTTTGCTAAAAACAGATATAACTAATCTCTTGTGATAGTAGAACTAAACCAGACTATGGCTTCATTGAAGGTGAGATCTACAAAGCAAACATAGACAAAGAGAGGTGATATGCAGGGACAAATGAAATGTACCACACACATAAATGTATATATCAACAATGAGGTAACTAAAAACTGTAGTTTGAGCCACACAATTTTCATTTTATATATAATGAAATTCATGTTATATATCATGTTCCTATATTATAAATATATTATACATAGGCCATATGATAAAATATAATATGTGAATTTTACATCCATAATATCTGCAATATACCAATAAAGCTAAAAGAGTAGTTTTGGAATGTGTGTGTATATGTGTAAGTGTATGATTGATTTGAAATTAATTCATTATAAATCGTTTGTTTTTTCTCGGATAGCCTAGAAACTCTACTATGGTATAGAGATGAAGTAAAAAGAATTCACAACAATCTTTTTAAATTTAAAGATCTAACAATCTACTTTATCCAGTTGCCAAAAACTGAATAAAGTAGATTGGTTTTTCCGGAATAGAAATTCTTTTTTCTCTTCGCCATTTTTCATTTTGATTCACCAAGGCTTTCTGGTGTTCTGAATGTACTTCCTAGATGTGCCCCTCACTACCACTGCAAAGGCCAGCCACTGCCAGTTGTTGCTACTTGTCATTGAATAGGACTTGTGAGCTTTGTCTCTTTCTCTACCCCCTGCTTTCTCTCTGGCTGTATATCAGGTTTCTAAGCTTTATGGTGTACGGGTTACTAGTCCACAGAACTGAGTGAAATTCCTTTGTTGACCTCAGATGTCTTAGCAACTACAAAGAGGGGTCTACAAGATTGTTAATATTTAAGAATATAAGGTTATCTTCTGAAAAATTTGTACAAATCAAAGAGTATGCATATACACATACAACAATATGTTAAATTTTACTTTCATAACAATGATTTTCAAAGCATTGTTAAACATGCACTAAAATTACTTGGATTTTTGCATGCTTAATAATTACTAACTAAAGAATACTAAAACTGAAATGCATTTTTCTTTTATAAATTTAAACTTGTAAAGAAATTCTGAGTCAGATATGTCATTCTTTCTAAATTATTTAAAAAATCTAATTTATGAGATTGCTACAATAAAAAGAAAATCCTTTTTATCTAATGCTTAGAGAATTTCTAGATCAAGTGTGCAAAAGGTTAACTTAATTAGTATAGTATAAGTTAAAGAGATAAAAGATAGAAAAATAAAAATAGATTTTTTGGTTACTTCTAAATGTAATGAAAGAAAAGCATATATTTCAGATTACCCCATCTCTAAAGGAGCACCATCTTTGTCATTATGCTTTGCAGCAAACATAGTCTACATTTAATCTACAGCAAAATTTATTTTATCACCTGGGTTTTCAGAGCATTTATTGCCACACAAAATTTAATTTTGTTGGAAGGCATGAAAGATATATTTCATTTATATATCTGTGAATGTACACCTATATGTACACATATGTAGCTCATTATTCTTGTTTGTGAGGGGTTATGATTATTGACGTTGTCAATTTTTATCTCATTACTCTTCACTGCTTATTGTGGTTGATAGCAGTACATTTCCATGGAGTTTGTGTGTGCTGTAATATAAATGCTGACATTGCTAGTGTCAGTCACTAATCTACCTCATTCAGTTCATGTCAAGATGATACATCACAATGCTCAACAGCTGTCATCTCAGCTTTAAATAGATCTACATTTTCTCAACTTTATGATTAATTTTTTTTGTTTAGAATGCAGTTACTTTTTAAACAATACAAGAAACTAACTCATTCCAATGTATTCAAAGTAATTGCTAAAGTAAAAACATTCCCTCTGAAAATTAAGTAAAAGAATAAACTTCTAAATGAATGATAAAACAATTTATTACAGAATAAAAATTGATCAAAACTTTCATTTAAAAAATTTTAAGAATCATAGTTTTATAGACTCAAATTTTACTCAAAGTGCACTTTAAAATGATAATTTTACAATGTTTAAAAATATGTAAGTTAACGAGGATGGCACTGTTTCAAGTTGAACAGTTCCAGAGTTACATAGCTGGAGTATTTGAACCTACTCTTTTTTTTTAATTGAATTTATTGGAGTGACATTAATTAATAAAATTATATAGGTTTCAGGTGTACAATTCTATAATACATCATCTGTATAATGTATTATGTGTTCACCACTCCAAGTGTCCTTCCATCACCATTTATCTTTCATTTACCCTCTTCTGCTTCTCCCCACCCCCAACCCCCTCTGGTAATCACCATACTGTTTGTCTCCTAGTGGTTTTTGGTTTGTTTGCTTGCTTTTGTTATTTGCTTCACCTTTTTCACCAGATCTCCTAAACCCCCACTTCTCCTAGAGCTGTCAGTCTACTCTCTTTGTATTTTGTTTGTTAGATTCTACATATAAGTGAAATCACATGGTAGTTGTCTTTCTCTGACTGGCTTATTCACTTAACATAATACTCTCCAGGCCCACCCATGTAGTCTTGAAAGGTAAAAGTTTCTTTCTATTTTTATGGTTGAATATTATTCCATTTTGTAAATGTACCACAATTTATTTATCCATTTATCTATTGATGGGACTTCAGCTGATTCCAGATCTTGGCTGTTATAAATAATGCTGCAATGGACATAAGGGTGCACATATTCTTTTGAATTAGTGTTTTGGGTCTTTTCAGCTATATTCCCAGAAGTAGAATTACTGGGTCATAAAGCAGTTCCATTTTTTAAGTTATTAAGAAATTCCATACTGTTTCCACAGCGGCTGCACCAACCTGCATTCCCACATAGAGCACAAGGGTTCCCTTTTTTCACATTCTCACCAACACTTGTTTTTTGATTTAATGATATCTATTCTGAGAAGTGTGAGGTGATATCTCATTGTGGTTTTAATTTGCCTTGCTCTGATAAATTAGTGACATTGAACATATTTTCATACATCTATTGGCTATTTGTATGTTATTTTTGGTTCTTTGCTCATTTTTAAATTGGATTTTTGCTTTTTTTGGTGTTGAGTTGTATCAGTTCTTTATAAATTTTGGATATTAACCTCTTATCAGATGTATTATTGATGAATATGTTCTCCTATTCAGTGACTTATTTTTTCATTTTGTTGATGGTTTCCTTTGCCATGCAAAAATAATTTAGTTTGATGTAGTCCAATTTGATTTTGTTTGTTTCCCTTGTCTGAGTTGAACATAGTCTTGACTTGTGCCATGCATATGTCCTTTCAGTAGTTTTCATTTCTCTTTCTGTGTAGTCTCTTCCTATATTCATTGTTAGTATGTTCTTTGTTTTTTTATTCTTTTTTGTATTTTCCTTATGCCCTTTCCTGTGTCTCCTTTTTCTCTATTCTCCTGCATTTACTGTTTAATTCTCCTTACAATAAAAATATTTTAAATTTGTTAAATTAAATCAGTTGTCTTTTTCTTCAACCTAGGAAATGGCTAATCCAATACTACAGAAATTTTGAAATGCATGTGAGAACTTTTTCTCTCTTTTTCCTTTTGCTTGCTGAAATCATCTATGTGTCCTTATAAATTTCATTTCTCTGATCTATTCAACTTTCCATATTATTCTGTATTTTCCTATTCCAAATAAATTTTAATTCCCTCCCTTATTTCCTCAAATATTCTCAAAAGCTGGTGAATTCCAATATCAGAAAAAATTATTTTGATTGGTCATTATAGAAATTCTCTAAAACTAAAACAAAGTATTTTTAAAAGTTTTTCAATGACAAAATGAATGAATTGTTTAGGTAACCACATTATTATAATAACATTTCATCACCTTCAAGTAATGATATAATTCAATTATTTTTAAACAATTGGTAAAAATATAATTAATATTTTAAACAATTGCTAAAATAAGTTGTTATTCATTTAAAAAGATAATTAAATGTGTGTGTGTGTGTTTGTGTGTGTGTGTGCTAAAGTGTAACAAAAGAACCTGCTTGAAGATGTTAAGGTTACTACCCAGGCAGTATGAAAACAATGCCAGCCAGCCAATGAGGAGTATATTCTAATATTTGTAAATCCAAAGGAGAATTATGTGCATGCTGTCCTAAGTGAGTAAACTAATTACATATTCCATGTCTAATTCTATGCTTTGTATAGCCCTAATGTGCAAATGTCTCCCTTTTTCTCTTGTCTCTATTCTTTTCTCACAGCATTCCACCAAACACCACTACCAGACGCATCTTCCCAATGTGCAGCTTGAGTGTTGTCTCTCATATACACCCAAACCTTCAACAGTTGCCTCCATGCCTGTCAAATAAAGTTCACTTTAAAAGATGTTTCATAATCTGGCTTTAATCTAGCTTTCTGACTAAACACTGGTGAAGTGGGGAACATATCCTTATACTCCAGCAAACTGAATTTTCAGCTCTGTGCCATTGTTCACAGGACTCTTCACTCAACTTGGATGTGCCTGGACTCTATGCTTCATTAAGTATCAATTTGTTGAAAACTCCTTGGATTCCAACTAAATGGAAGTAATATTTTCTTTAAGTAACTCATTCATTGCGCTATTTTCTTTTTTGCCAGTGTGCATATGTGTGTGTGCACTTTGGTACTTTTATTTTCACTGTCATACTCTAGGTAACACTATTAGTTGCTTAAGTGTAAAGATCCTCCTGCCTGCTTCATCCCAATACCCATCACTGTATTTACCATGCACTTTATATTCGGTAGGATTATATGTATTTGATAAATGATTGAATAAATGAACACATCTTTAAATTATTATGACAGTGTATAAGGGATTACATGAAAAAATATAAACTGTGTGTTTAAAAACATTTCCAGTTTAGAGGTATCATCCCTCATTGTTTTGCCCAAAGTACCTTCAACCCTTTATGAATGTATAAAGAGCAGTTAGCAGACTGACATTTGTATGGGCCATCTGCTAACCTGCTCTCTGACAGGAAAATAAACTATTGAGAAATAATTCCCTTTGAAAACATCTTTTAATGGAAATGGGTCACAGTATTATTAATTTCATCAAGGCTTCCCTAACACCAATACCTGTCTACTTCTTTCTTGGAGTCTGCTTATCAAGGCAACTGGTTGCTTAGAAATAGACTGGACCAGTGATTTTCAACCTTTTTCATCTCATGGCACACAGAAATGAATTACTAAGATCCTGTGACATGCCAAAAAATGTATTATGTATTTTTTCCTGATATGACAAAAGATAGGCGTAATTTTGAATAATTTACAAAAAAATAGTAATTACCTAAACTTTTTGCCCCAAAGTGACTTTTTAAAAAAGCAAGTACCTATACTTACATATAAGGATTTCTGGTACCAAGAATTAATTTATTATACACAACCTAATTATGTGACATGACCAATAAAATGCAACTCTATTATATGGCCAATATATTTATGGTTCAAAGCAAAGCTATTGTTGTGTTGGCTCTTGTCATCATTTTATTTGACACTGTAAGGGAAAAAAGGTCAGTGCCTCTAACTAAATAGTCAGGTATTGCATATTTTATTTTATTTTATTTTATTAAGTTTTTTCTTGTGCAGTGTTCTTATGCTTGAGTGCACACAGAATCTCCTGGAAGGCTAGTTTAAACACAGATGGCTCAGTCTCACTACTAGAGTTTTGGATTGAGTAGATCTGAAGTGGGGACCAAGGATGAACATTTCTACCATGTTTTAAAAATTCTTGTGGTGCACCATTTGAAAATTGCTGGAGTAGATACCTTTTCTTCAGTCCTTTATCTTTCTTAAGCAAGGTATGTTCTGGTAAGTGGACAGGGCTGATCATCCTTCACTTTCCCTGAAGAATTGCAATCCAGACCCTAATTTCTGGCTTTGGTCCTCCTGTTGGTACAAAGTCGAGGTTGTTTCTAGAATAAAATATCTCCTTTCTTTGTCATAATAGAGTGCAAACATTATGAAACAAAAAGGTATATTGATAACAGCTACTCTTATTCCACTTTATGGTTTTGAAATGGGACACATAAGACTGAAAGCCATTCACTGAGTCAGTTAAATGGCTTTTTAGAAAAGCTTCTGAGATTGAGACATACAAAAATAACATAACTTTATTTCAATTGTCATTTTATGTACATTGGGAAAGTGACATTCAAAGAGACAATTTGTTACACTGATTCAAATGTGCCAGTTATACCTATGGAAGTAACTATTACATGTATTCTTTTTTCCTTCATTTTTTAAAGAAAAAAATTGCTGTTAAGGATAACTTATCATGTAATAAAATGAATTTTTTAAAAAAGAATTGTGCATATGGACATTTTTGTGGTGTTGATAACAATCTCTCTATGACTACTTTCTGCTTCCCTTCTTTATTGACATATAAATGAAGTAAGACACACCTTTTCAAGCATTTTTTAGAAGAATGTCAATTGTCATGGCAATTTACAAATTTACATTTTCAGAAGTCTTCACATTGATGTTTCTATTATTACTTAAGAAAAAAATGATACTGGCTCATTTTTTTGTTGTTATTTAGTGTAACTTTTTACTGAGAAATAAAGTCAAACTTACAGAAAAAAGCATTGTCAAGAAATTTTTTTTAATTTAGAAAATTTATACTGTAGATATTTGAATATCAATGTAAAATAAATTTCTTTTTTCTTTTTTTAATCAAGGAACATATAAAAATAAATTTTCTTTTAAAATGCTTTTTGGTGGTAAGTGATAATTGCCCCAACCCATTTTTCCATGACCTTTTAAAGAGGCAGGATCATACCACTTTTGAAATACTCACTTTCAAATGTTTAGTTCATATACTGGGTGATACACTGTTGATAAATGATCTCCTGACTACTTCTGGTTATCAGGTTTTTAATGAAGCTACAAAATGGCATATCAACTTGTCATAAAGAGCCTCACATTGATGTCTCTGAAGAATTTCCAACTTTTGGTTGCCATGGTAAAAAGATATTTTGTTTCTTAAGCTACTATAAAGCATTTCTGATAGTATTTTATACAACTATCCCCACTGGTTGCTACATTTCAAATATGAGTCAAGTGATTTTTCCTCTAGTTGACTATATATAAATATTAATATTTATATTTATATATTAGAGTGTAGGTACCAATAATGCTGTATTCCATCAGTCATTAACATCAGTGATCAGGGATGACTAAATTGTCATTATTAAGGATGTAATGTTATCCATAAATTTATCATGGTCATACTTCTGCTTAAGATTTTAAAGAACTTTAAGAATTGAAGTACAGACTTAGGACCACAAAGATGACTCAGAGCAAAAATTTAGTCATGGCTGAAATATTACAATAAATATGGAAAAAAGATGTGGATATGGTATGATTAATACTTAAATTACCCTGGTAACTGTCATGGTATTCTTTTTTCAGTTGTTATTTACACTATATTAGCCATCACACCCATAGGTGATGTACGTAGGTGATTTACTACATTTGATGTACAAATGTAGTAAAGGATATTTTAACACAAACATTTTGGTACGCCCATGTCTTCTACTTAGTTAATATCACCTGAAAAGAAAAATTTTAGATGACTTTCACATTTTGAGAAACCTGTGACAAGAGGAAAAATTCTGGATTAATTAGTAAAAAAATAAACAACAAAAGCATCCCTTGTTAATGTGTCCCATCTATTCTGGTTTTAAGATGTTTCTCTCAAGTTGAATTCTTATGTACAATTTTGATTGTTTTTTTTCTGGCATATTTCTAAATTAAAATCCCTGATACTTGGAAATATGTTTATGCTGAGTGAAGTGCTCTGATGACAATGTTAGGATCTGAACATACAATAGGTTCAGTGAAAGGTTTCCAGGCAACTCTAACAGGACTACACAGTGAAGACATACAGTTATCCATTATTTAAGATGACGAAAATTTAAACTTATTTTTTTCAGTACTGTCTCTCTTTATTTTACACAGATAGACTATATATCAGTAATCTGAACATCAAGTTATTAAAAGCTATTATTTAGTACCATAATAAGTAGTAATTTAAATACAAGGTAAAATCACCACATTGTCTTGTTTACTACTGATGTTAATTTCAAGCTGACATTCAATGCTCCCCAGAAAGGCAGCCTATGATTTGTTATCATTAAACTGTCAAACTCTAGCTTGAGTTGGAAATAGATTCACACTACATTTTTTTACAGCATATCACTTTATGTTTTATCAGTCAAAAAAAAATCTAGAATTATTTTAATTGTGTCTGTGCTATTTTTCTATTAACTGTTTCATACATTTTCCTGGCCTTTTAATTGCAGTTTAATAGTGGTCATTAACATATTAAGGGGTGTTAGAAGAACATTTGAAGTCCTCTTGACTTCTACCAAAGTTGACACTTCAATGCTAGAGTAATTTCAGCTATTCATTTATTTAATAGTGACCTATGCAAATGCAGAACCATGTCATTTTACAAATTGACTGTAATAATTAACTACAAAGGCAGAGTAAAATGAAACAGGTTACAATTAGACTATAACTGCTATAGTATTACGTCAGCTAGAATAAAATCTCAAATGCTTAAATTGGCTTCAATTATTAAGAATCGGTTTAATGTACCCACTGTTCTGATTTTTACATTTCTCTTTTTTGTGTGCATTAGATGTCATCTCATACAATTTATATATTTTATTCACCTTGGTAAAACAGGCATTACAAATGTTTAATTAAGTAGTAAAAGACTTCACATTATTCTTCTGAATTCTAAATTAGTTGTAGAAACTAGTCAGAGAGCATGCTACATGCTACTTGGAATCATTTCAATTAGCCATTTATCTAAGCCACCCAACATTCCTCTTATGTAGTAAATATATGTAACATGTTACTAACCATCAAATTATGTATTTTAATCACATAGTTATCACAAGTTTCCCAACTAGTTGTTGGATTTATCATCTTTATCTATATCATTGTTTTAAAAAATGTAAACTGAGACATTTTTCCAAAATTCCAAGAATTTTCTGTATTCAGCACTCCCGCAGGGCTGGCTTTCCGAGCATGCAGCACAGAGCCTCCACACTCAGTGGAGCCCTCACTTGGTTTGGCGTTCTGCCATTGATGGTATGAAATTCTTAAGTTTCTTGAGAAAGGTGTCTTACATTTTTATTTTATGCTGAGCCCTGCAAATTATGTACTTAGTCCTGTTTGAAGGATCTAGGATAGAAGCATAATGGCTTATTCACCTTTGGCCAAATATTTAACATTTTACTCACCATTTACCTGATTATTAGGGACTAACTCCCTTTAATGTGCAATTTGAGGAAATTTTTCCATAAGGGTAGTGTGGATAAGAAGGACATCTACTTAGCAAGTTGAATTAGCCAACATCCTTGGATCATTGGAGCCTAAATAATCAATAATCGTACTCATATCATTGCCCAGTATACAGACTGTGTTTTAGTTAGCATCTTCATATCTCAGTAATATATTGGTTTTAGTTATTAATTTCTTCTCAAAACAGAGAAACCATATAGCAATGGTGTTAAAGTCAAAGGAGTGTTTGAAATATGTTCAAGTTAAGATTGTATGACTACCTGTAACACAGTTGAGAAAAAATCATTTCCAGTCAATACATATCTCTGGGATATCATTTATCCTATAAGGTTTTAAGATAATGCCTAGGTAAGATTTTATTTATGTATTTTTAGAATGATGGGAAGGGAGGAAGAAAGAGATGGAAAGAAATATTGATGTGTGAGAGATACATGGAGTGCTTGCATTTTGTATGTCCCCAACTGGTGACCTGGCCTGCAACTAAGGCATGTGGCCTGACTAGGGATCAAACTGTGACCTTTTGGTTCACTGGCTGGCACTGAATTCACTAAGCCCCACCAATCAGGGCAATGTCTAGGTAGTTTTAAATCCACTTATTTACTGAAGATGAACTCTAGTGACTTCAACATTTGTATTCTTGAATCAAAGTCTGGATTTTTATTTATGCATGAAATACTCCACTGCATGGTATGGTATGCTCCTTTCTTCTATTATATGTTCATTAATTCTAATTAATACTGACATCTTATCACTTTGGTAGTTTTAGAAGTACAATTAGGAAACTTTATGTATCATGATCAACTAGGGTACTAGTTAAAAATGTAAATCCCTATAAAATTAGAAGTTGAAGTCTTGAGTCTCACTTTTTTATTTTATTCTGTAATTTAGGACTCCCTTGTAGGGCACATAGTAATGATTTACTGACATACTAATACATAACCTGATGGGATATTTAGCATGTATATCTGACTTCTGTGCCATGAGGAAATATGTTTGAAACTCCAAGACAAGGATTGATCAGAATAAAGTTAAAGTCCTCCTTCTTCCCAAAATTCAATATTAGTGAAATCTATTCCTTCCTATGATTCTAAGGATATTCCCAGTGGTTAGAATTTACAGCTTGGAGAATTATAAAGAAGCTAATAACAAGGAGGGGGGTGGAAATGGGAGAAAAGTTAGGAGGTGGGGGTATGGGATGGGGGTAAAAGGCAGAAAACTGTACTTGAACACTTAAAATAAAGTTTTAAAAAAGAAGCTATTATCCAGACAATGGTAATCTGATATTTGGATATAATGTGAAAGAATTTTAAGAACTAAGAATGCTCTAGAACTGACTAAAATTTCAGAGATTGGATTGAGATTTCTATATTTCTATATGAAGTATTTTTGTTAATTCATTCCCCAAGTTATTGGTATTAATTTATTTTTAAGATATCAAGTTAAAAATCTGGAGATAACTTCAAATACACCCAGAATCAAACTGCATCACTGATGTAGTATCCTAAGAACTTAGACCTTATTGTCAAATAAACAGGACTTGTAGACAAAAACATTTTCTGCCATCTTCAATGTTGTAATCAATCAATTCAATTAAGTACATCAAGTTTATAATTTCTTTAATGTATTTTATTGATTATGCTATTACAGTTGTCCCATCTCCTCTCTGTTATTGCCCTCCGCCCTGCACATCCCCTCCCACCCACATTCCCCCACCTTAGTTCATACCCATGGGTTGTACATATAAATTCTTTGGCTTCTACATTTCCTATACTATTCTTAACCTCCCCGTGTCTATTTCCTACCTACCATTTATGCTACTTATTATTCTCTGTACCTTTTCCCCCTCCCTCCATCTCTCACTCCCCTGCTGGTAACCCTCCATGTGATCTCCATTTCTGTGATTCTCTTCCTGTTCTAGTTGTTAGCTTTCTCTTTGTTTTTGTTTTTGTTTTAGGTGTGGTTGTTAATAGCTGTGAGTTTGTTGTCATTTTACTGTTCATATTTTTTATCTTCTTTTTCTTAGAAAAGTCCCTTTAACATTTCATATAATAAGGGCTTGGCGATAATGAACTCCTTTAACTTGACCTTATCTGGGAAGCACTTTATCTGCCCTTCCATTCTAAATGAAAGCTTTGCTGGATAGGGTAATCTTGGTTGTAGGTCCTTGCCTTTCATGACTTGGATTACTCCTTTCCAGTCCCTTCTTGCCTGCAAGGCCTCTTTTGAGAAATCAGCTAACAGTCTTATGGGAATTCCTTTATAGGTAACTGTCTTCTTTTCTCTTGATGCTCTAGGATTCTCTCCTTCATTTTAATCTTGGGTAATGAAATTATGATTCGCCTTGGTGTGTTCCTCCTTGGGTCCAACTTCTTTGGGACTCTCTGAGCTTCCTGGACTTCCTGGAAGTCTATTTCCTTTGCCAGATTGGGGAAGTTCTCCTTCATTATGTTTTCAAATAGGTTTTCAATTTTTTGCTCTTTCTCTTCTCCTTCTGGTACCCCTATGATTCGGATATTGGAATATTTAAAGATGTCCTGGAGCTTCCTAAGCCTCTCCTCATTTTTATGAATTCTTGTTTCTTCATTCTGCTCTGGTTGAATGTTGCTTTCTTCCTTCTGGTCCACATCGTTGATTTGAGTCCCAGTTTCCTTCCCATCACTGTTGGTTCCCTGTACATTTTCCTTTATTTCACTTAGCATAGCCTTCATTTTTTCCTCTGCTTTGCAACCATATTCAACCAATTCTGTGAACGTCCTGATTATCAGTGTTTTGAACTGTGCATCTGATAGGTTGGCTATCCCTTTGTCCCTTAGTTGTATTTTTTCTGGAGCTTTGATGTGTTCTTTAATTTGGGCCATTTTTTTTTAATCTTAGTGCACCTGTTAGGTAGTAAGGGGCAGAGCCTTAGGTGTTCAACAGGATGGGGCAACCCATGTTGCTGCATTGTCAAGTCTATAATTTTTAACAACAATAACCCCTCCTTACATTTTAACAATCAAACAAAATTAACTTAATCACCTGTTTTTGTATTTATTTGGCTCTTCTTTTATTGGTGAAATCAAAAATAAAATGTTCAGGGTATCATGAAGTCAGATGGAAAAGGAAAAAAATACTCATTTTCTATTTCTAACATATTGCTATTTAAAAAATTAGCAATATATTTTTTATAAAAGCATTTTTGGCCCTGGCTTGTGTGGCTCAGTAGATTGAGTGTAAGCCTTCCCACCAAGGGAACACTGGTTCCCAATCAGGGCCCCAGCCTGGTTTGAGGGCCAGGTCCCTATTAGGGGGTGCATGAGAGGAAAACACACATTGATGCTTCTCTCCTTCTCTTCCTCCCTTCCCCTGTGCCTATAAATAAATAAATAAATAAAATCTTTTAAAAAAACATTTATGTTTTGAAATAATAATACCTTGAACTTGAAAATCTCTTATTTTTCCAAATGGAATTACAGTTATTTATTATAATGTAATTGTAATGAATACTATCAAGCTATAATAATGTGATTATTATTAATTACATTTTCTGAATATGGTTAAAATACATTGCTTGGATCAAAGGCGATCACTGGATTACAATTATCTGTATTTCTAATAGAGATAATTAGTATGACAGGTGTCAGATACATAGTGCAAATAACCAGGTATTGTATTTTTTATAACTATTAATTCATATGCTTTGAACACTGATCACAGGTAATATATGCATATTTTATTTGTAGAAGATGATTTTTAAAGATTTTTCTCTAATATATTTGTATTTTGCTGGTGATTTAAAAAAGCACAATTCATTTAGATTTCTTTCTTTTTATGTGTTACATCTTGAATGACACACATTTAACTTTCCAGAATCATATATATCATAATATATCACAAACAGCATTATTATTTAAATACAGGTTACTTCTATACTCACGAGTTAGAATTTAATAGTAGATTGAATATAATTCTAAGTGCATCATCATAATAGTGTTATAGAGTTATTACTTAGAGATTAAATTTTCTGTGGGTTCAGATATAGTTTCAAATTTTAGATTCCAGAGTTCACACTAATATTACCCATATGATTTATTCTACCTTATTAAAATCTCAGTTTATGCAGTGGTAAAATGGGATGAAAACAGTTTCCTTTCTTCTAAAATGAGTGGGAAGATTAAAGACTATTTTCAAGATAAGTGGCAGAATAAACTATATTTACTTCTTATTAGTGATAAGAAAATACTTTATTTTCATTTACATAAATTATGTTGTAATTGATTTGACTACAAAATGGGAAATACCACAAACTAAGAAATAGGCAGATTCCTTTCCATTTTATTTTATTTTATTTTATTTTATTGTTGTTCAAGTACAGTTGTCTGCCTTTCCCTCCTGCTTCTCCCATTCCCCACACCAGCATCCTCACCTCACTCTCCTGATTCCAACCCACATTGGTTTTGTCCATGCGTCCTTTATAGTTGTTCCTGAAAATCCATCACCCTTTTCCCCACATTATCCCACCCATCCCATCTCCCCTCTGGTTACTGTCAGTTTGTTCTTAATTTCAATGTCTCTGGTTATATTTTGCTTGCTTGTGTGTTTTGTTAATTAGGTTACGTTAATAGGTGAGATCATATGGTATTTGTCTTGTACCACCCGGCTTCCTTCACTTAGCATAATGCTCTCCAGTTCTATCCATGCTGTCACAAAGGGTAGGAACTCCTTCTTTCTTTCTGCTATATAGTATTCCATTGTGTAAATGTACCATAGTTTTTTTTATCTATTCATTTATTGATGGGCACTCAGGTTGCTTCCAGCACTTGGCTAATGTAATTGTGCTGCTATGACTATTGTGTTGCATAGGATTTTTGGAACTGGTGTTTCATGGTTCTTAGGATAGAATCCTAGCAGTGGAATTGCCAGGTCAAAGGCAGTTCCAGTTTTCTGAGTAAATTCTATACTCTTTTCAATAGTACCTGCACTAGTCTGCAATCCCACCAGCAGTGCACTAGGGTTCCCTTTTCTCAATATCATCTCCAGCACTTGTTGTTTGTTGCTTTGTTTTGATGTCCATTCTCACCGGTGTGAATTGGTATCTCATTGTGGTTTTAATTTGCATCTCTCTGATGGCTAGCAATGTTGAGCATTTTTCATATGTCTCTGGTCACTCTGTATGTCCTCCTTGGAGAACTGTCTGTTCAAGTCCTTTGCCCATTTTTTAACTTTTTTTTTTTTTTTTTTTTTGTCTTCCTAGAGTGGAGTCCTGTGAGTTCTTTATATATTTTGGAGATCAAACCCTTGTCTGAGGTATCATTGGCAAATATGTTTTCTCATATGTTTCATTCTCTTTTCATTTTAATGCTGTTTTCTTTAGCCATGCAGAAGCTTTTTATTTTAATGAGATCTCATTTGTTTATTCTTTCCTTTATGTCCCTTGCTCTAGGGGATGTATCAGTGCAAATATTGCTGCATGGAATATCTGAGATTTTCTTGCCTATGTTCTCCTGAAGGACTTCTATGGTGTCACAACTTATAGTTAAGCCTTTTATCCACCTTGAGTTTATTTTTGTGGATGCTGTAAAAAGTTGATGATCAAGTTTCATTTTTTGCATGTAGATGTTCAGCTGTCCAAACACCATTTGTTGAAGAGGCTATTTTTACTCCATTTTGTGCTGCTGCCACCTTTGTCAAATATTAATTGACCATAGAGACTTGGGTTTATTTCTGGGCTCTCTGTTCTCCTCCATTGGTCTATGTGTCTGTTCTTATGCAAGTGTCAGGCTGGTTTGATTACAGTGGCCTTGTAATATAGTTTAATATCAGGTATTGTGACCCTTTCCCCTACTTTGTTCTTTTTTTCTCAGAATTGCTGCAGCTATTCAGGGTTATTTATGGTTCCATATAAATTTTTGAAGTGTTTGTTTTATGTCTGTTAAATACACCATTTGTACTTTAAGGGGTATTGCATTTAATCTATAAATTGTTTTGGCTAGTATGGACATTTTGGTGATATTCATTCTTCTGATCTGAAAACATGGTACCTGCATCCATTTGTTTGTGTTGTCCTTAATTTCTTCTTCAGTGTTGTGTAGTTTTCTGAGTGCAGGTCTTTTACCTCCCTTGTTTATTCCTAGGTATTTTATTTTTCTTGTCGTTATTGCAAATGGGATTTTTCCTGATTTCTGTTTCTGATATTTCATTGTTGGTATACAAAATGCCTTTGATTTCTTAATATTGACTTTGCATTCTGTTGTTTTGCCAGATTCATGTATTAGGTTGAGTAGATCATGTGGAGTCTATAGGATTTACTACGTAAACCATCATGTCATCTGCAAAAAAAGGACAGTTTTGTTTCCTCCTTTCCAATTTGAATGCCTTTTATTTCTTTTTGTTGTCTGATTGCTGTAGCTATGACTTCCAATACTATGTTTTTTAAAAGATTTTATTTATTTTTAGAGGGAAAGAGAGGGAGCAAGAGGGAGACATCAATGTGTGGTTTCTCTTCGGTGCTCCCAAATGGGGACCCAGTGAACATTTGGTTCACAGGCTGGTACTCAAACCATCAGTCACACCAGCCAGGTGCTATGTTGAATAGAAGTGATGAAAGTGGACAACTTTGCCTTGTTCCTAATCTTAGTGGGAAATATTTTAGCTTTTGCCCATTGAGTATGATGTTGGTTACAGGTCTCTCATATATGGCTTTTATTAAGTTGAGGAATGCTCCCTCCATTCCCACTGTGCTGAGTTTTAATCATAAATGGGTACTGTACCTTATCAAATACTTTTTCTGCATGTATTGATATGATCATGTGAATTTTTCCTTTCTTTTTGTTTACATGATGTATTACATTTACTGATTAGCAAATATTGTCACATCTTTGCATCCCTGGAATGAATCCCACTTGGTCATGCTGTGTGATCTGTTTAATATATTGCTGGATGCAGTTTCCCAATATTTTGTTGAGGATTTTAGAGTCTATGTTCATCAGTGATCTTGGCCTGAAGTTTTCTTTCTGTGTTATGACTTTTTCTGGTTTTGGGATTGGGGTGATGCTGGCTTCATGAAGAGTTTGGGAGTCTTTCATCTTGGATTTTTTGGAATAGTCTGTGAAGGATAGGGGTTCACTCTTACTTAAATGCTTTGTATAATTCTCCTGTGAAACCATTGGGTCCAGGGCTTTTGTGTCTTGGGAGTTTTTTGATCACTGCTTCAATTTCATCTGCTGTTATTACTTTATTCTGGCTTTCTGCTTCTTTTTCATTCAGGTTTGGGAAATTATATTTTTCTAGAAATTTGTCCATTTCACCTAGGTTTTCAAATTTCTTGGTATTATAGTTCTTCATAGTAGTTTCTTACAATCCTTTGTATTTCTGTTGTATTAGTTGTAATCAGTCCTCTTTCATTTCTGATTGTGTTTATTTGGGTCTTCTCTCTTTTTCTCTTGATGAATGTGCTTAAAGCCTTGTCGATTTGTTTATTTTTTCAAAGAACTAGCTCCTGGATTTATTGAACCTTTAGATTGATCTTTTAGTCTCCAAGTAGTATAATTCTGCTCTGATCTTGGTAATTTCCTTCTTTTGACTTGCTCTGGGATGTCTTTGTTGTTATTCTTCCAGTTTTAGGTGCAGGGTTAGGTTGTTCATTTGAAATGTTTCTATCTTTTTTAGGTAGGCCTGTATCACTAAGAACTTCCCTCTCCTGACTGCCTTAGCTGTAGCCCATAAGTTTTGGGTTGTTGCAAGTTCATTTTTATTTGTTTCCAGAAACTTTTTGATTTCTTTCTTGATCTCATTCTTGATCCATTCATTGTTTAATAGCATGCTATTCAATCTCCATGAGTTTGGTTGTTTTTAGTTTTTTCCTTGAGCTTGGTTTCTAGTTTCAGTCCCTTGTGATCAGAGAAAATGCTTGATATGATTTCAATTTTCTTGAATTTTTGGAGGCTTGTTTTGTGTTCTATCATGTGATCTATCTTTGAAAATGTTCCACATGCATTTGGAAGGAATGTGTATTTTGCTTCTTTGGGGTGAAAGGCGCTCTCTCTCTCTCTCTCTCTCTCTCTCTCTCTCTATATATATATATATATATATATATATATATATATCCATTAAGTCCATTTGATCTAGGACATTGTTCAATGCTGCAATATCTTTGTTGACATTTTGTTTGGAAGACCTATCCATTTTTTATAGTAGATTGTTAAAAATTCATTAATATGGTAGTGTTGCTGTCTATATAGTTTTGAGGTCCTCCAAGATTTTCCTTATGTATTTGGGTGCTCCTATGTTGGCTACATGTGTGTTTATAATGTTTATGTCTTAATGGATTCTTCCCTTGAGTATTATGAAGTATCCTTCTGGGTCTCTTTTTATGACCCTTGTTTTGAACTCCATTTTGTCTGATATGAGTATAGCTACCCCAGCTTTACTTCCCTGTACATTTGCTTGGAATATTTTTTCCAATCCTTCACTATCAGTCTGTGTAGGTCTTTTGTTCCAAGAGGGGTCTCTTGTAGGCAGCATATATGTTGGTCATATTTTCTTATCCATTAAGCTATTCTGTTTTTTTGATTGGAGCATTTAATACATTATTTAAGATTGTTATTGATAGTTATTTTTTCACTTTCCCCCTTTGTACCTGTGTTCCTCACTCTTTCACTCCTTTCCTTTCTCTTCTTAGAGCAGTCCCTTTAGTAAATCTTGTAGGGCTGGTTTGGTGGAGATGTATTATTTCAGCCTTCTTTTGACTGGGGAAATCCTTATATTGCCTTCCATTTTAATTGAGAGCCTCACTGGTTGGAGTAATCTTGGTTGCAGGCCTTTCTTTTTCATTACTTGGAATATCTCTTGCCATTCCCTCTTGTATTGTAGTGTTTCTGTTGAGAAATCAGCTGCTAGCCTTATTGGATACCCTTTGTATGTGACTTCTTGTTCTTCCTTTGCTCCTTTTAAGATTCTCTATTTGTCTTTAATAGTTGGCACCTTACTTATAATATGCCTTGGAGTTGGCCTTTTTGGGTTTATCTTCATTGGGACTTTTTGTGCTTCCAGAACTTGCATGAGTTTTTCCCTCTCCAGGTTCTGAAAGTTTTCTGTTATTACTTTTTTCAAACAATGTTTCTATTTCTTCTTCCTTTTCCTCTCCTTCTGGTATTCCTATGATTTGAATATTGTTGTGTTTCTTGTTATCTTGGAGTTCCCTTAAGCTATCTTCATATTTTTTGACTCTTTTTTGTGCACCTGCTCTGCCTGGGTGTTTCTTTCTACCTTGTCTTCCAGCTCACTAATTCTGTTCTTTATTTCATCCAGCTTGGTTGTAATTCCTTCTAGTGTGCTTTTTATTTCCAAAACATTATTGTTTATTTCTTCCTAGTTTTTGTTTATAGTTTCTATTTCCTTTTTCATATTGTTGTAGTTCTCACTCAGTTCCTTGTAATTCTTTGTGAGTTCCTTGAGTGTCCTCATAACCATTATTTTGAATTCTCTATCTGATAGTTTGCTTCCCTCCATTTCCTTTAGCTCTTTTAGTCAGGAGTCTTCTGTTCCTTTTGATTGCAGGTTCTTTTTTTGTTTCCCCATTTTAGGTGACTGTTTTTGTTTGTTCTGTGGTTCCTGATGTTTCACTTTCCAAGCAGTCTTTGTAGGATGAACTTCTATGTTTGGAATTCTATGGTATTCGGTGGTGTGGTCTCTTTGATCTCCTCATCTGGATGCTCTAGGTTTGCCCTTTCTTCTGTTTGTGTGGGCTTTCTTATTGTACTTGTTTTTTACCTTTTGGTGATTCCTTTGTTGGTGGGTTCTCTCCTCCAGCAGGTATACTGATATTCACAGCTCCCACCTAGTCTTGTATGTGATTAGTGGCAGGGGGTAGGCAAAATGGATTAAGAAAGAGGGAGATTATTCTCTGGGATTTAAAGTACCAACAAGTAACCCTGGCTGGTGTAGCTCAATGGATTGAGTGTGAGCTGTGAACCAAAGGGTCACCAGTTCGATTTCCAGTCAGGGCACATGCCTGGGTTGCAGGCCAGGTCTCCAGTGGGGGCCATGTGAGAGGCAACCACACATTGATGTTTCTCTCTCTCTTTCTCCCTCCCATCCCCCTCTCTAAAAATAAATAAATAAAATCTTTAAAAAAATAAGATGGAATTCTGAGCTATTATTATTAATCTATTGTCAGTCCTTATCATGAACCCAAAGTAACATATTAAAAAATACCTTTAAAAATAAAATACCAACAAGTAGAGAAGAAATTGGAGATCCTTTGGATAAGTATATGTTAACCATGATATTTCACCCAACTAGCCACGTTTTATAAAACTTGAAAGAGAGATAAATCTCTTGTTATAGGGGAGGAGTATTGTGAGCTGAATCCAGAAAACAGACCGCTTGTGAAAGGTTAGATGAAAAGATATAATGAGAGTAAAAGATACAAAGTAGACTTAGTGTGCAGGAGAATAGAGTTAACCACAACAATAATAAAGCTTAAGAAAAAAGCAAAATGGTCTAAGATCAGGGAGTAGTACTGTGTAGTATGTACAATTGTATGGAACAACAATTATTTACAGTAGTTGTAGAACAACAATAATATGTCAATAAATATATGATTAGATAACACAAATAGAAAGTACATGATCAAGAGTAGTGTGTTAAATACAATATGAAAGAGAGAATAAGGAAAACCAGTCAAACAATATAATTAAAAGGAAATAAAACAAAGAAAATGGAACAAAAAAGAGAAATAAAAATATTAATAAAATAAAAGAACTAAAATTAATGAAAAAGTACAATAATACAAATAAATAATAAAATGCCAGTTCTATGGGATAAAGTGAAATTTGTCTTAGTTTCTCAGTTAACCTTGTGCTCCCTCTTTGGATCTGTCTCTGGACCTTTCACAACTCCACATCTTATTTTCTCAGTTGGGGTAAAGAAAAAAAAAGAGAGAGGAAAGAAAAAAAATAAGCCCCCTGCTGACTTTAAACCCATTGAGCAGAATTCTGCGGGTCTTCCTGGATGCCACAGGAAGAGGGGGTTGGGCTTCACTTTTCTCCCTTCCTATGGTTTTGCAAGGATAGGGGCAAGGTGTGGGCCACAATAGTCCCAACTGGCCAGTCTCCAGCCCAGGTCCTCCACAAGCTGCTGGGCCCCCACTGTCCATCTGCACCTGGTCTGCACCTTTAATCCACCAGTTGCACCAAGGTCCATGCAGTGTGCCTCTTCCTTGCTCTTTGTGAGCCCACCATGGCCCAACTTTTCTCTCTTCTCTAGGTGTTGCCTGGCTCCCCAGTTTCTCTAGTAATGAACTAGCCAGCATCCACAATCTCAGCAAGTGTACATCGCCTCTGTGTGTCTCCCACTTTGTCTCTATTTCCCCTAGTGACTTCCAGCATCCAGGTCCTCTTGGTGCCAGGCTGCCCTCCCTGCTCTGGTAGGGGAGGGAGCTGGTGATCTAACTCTCCTCCAAGTGTACTACAGCAGGCACCAGGCAGGGGGCCACAGCAGCCTGGGTCCCTGTGCAGATCTCAGGGACCTTATCGTCCAAATGCAATCTCCTCACCCTCTATTTTTCAATGTCCTCTACCATTTTTAGCCTCCAAACTTCATACAGGCTGGGATTCTGTTGGCTGTTCACTCTGTTCCTCAGAAGACTGGCTAGGTGTTCCAGCTGGGCACAGGGAGAACTGGGCTCCACTCCCACTTACCTTGCCACCATCTCAGATTTTTTTATTGTGACTGTTTTAGAAAGATTCTCTATTCAGCCATTAGATTTTATATTTGTATAGATGAAAAGCCAATTTTTTTACTTCAGATTTTTTAAAATCCCATTTTCCATTAAGGACTAAAGAAAAGAATTACCTTAATGAACTAACCTAGCCTGATGGAACTTCTAGTCTTGACATAATGCTATATTCAGAGAAACAGTATAGTAACAAAAACCTACAAATAAAAAATAAAATGTGTGCTTAGTCTCTCCAAATGGCAGTGGAAAAAGTAAATGCTTGACATGTGAAAATCTAGAAAATTCTCTGTGTAACTATCCTTATTAATTTACCTAACATCTATGGTGGCAACTCTCAAAAATCTCTCTATCTCAAAGTTCTGACTGGATCACTTTCCCCCCTTTAGGATAATTCCCCCACACAAATTCCCTAAAACAAAATAAATGAACTTACAATAGAGAACACACCCTCTAAAGGAATCCTTGTACTTTAGAACCTTTTCTTGAGCTTAAGGAGATAGTTAATTATAGACAATATATAAATAAATTAATCTGCGTAGCAATTTCCTCTTGGTTGATAAGTCTTCTATAGATCCACAAACAACACTCCCAATATTCACTGCTCATTCAATTGTTTGTTGTATTTATATTTTCTACCACCTATCCCTCCACTGATGTTGCATAAGTGAGCTTTCCCACTGATCTCTTATCCCTTCTAGCAAAATCTGATCTAGAGTGCAAACATACTCTGCCATCTTTGTCCTGGCAACATTTAAGGAATATGTTCACTATGTGAGCACCCTTACCACCAATGACTGCCAGCTAGAGCATAAATGGCATCATTGTCAACTACCAAATATTTGGGTATTTACCAATTGCCAAGTGTTTGTATAATTGTACTGGAGCTACTAAATTTTCACCTCTTTTGCAAAGATACACAAAGCCTGAATGCTGGCCAAGAATGTAGAGCAAGTAAGGCTCCCCTGAGTCTGACTCTGCAGGTGGGGTGAACTCTCTTAAGGAGAAATAAAGAAGCCATTTATTACTATTCACCAGGACCTTGTCTATGAGGATTTCAACTTTATAAGTCAAAAATATTCCTTCTTCCCTTTTGGTTTGTATTTATCTTTTACCACCACAATAGCTTCTGCCTTTCCTCATGCTGAAGGGACTTCATTAACAGCAAGGATTCAGGAATCCATTCTGGCAATTCTTCAAATAACTTCCTCAGAGATATGATCCAACAAAAAAGGATTTTTTTTTTCCTAAGAGCACTAGCAGTAGCTAGAGTTGAACATTTCTCTAGGGTGATGGGAAGAGGGCCTAGAATTCCTGCATGTGCAATTGGGAGCTTTACAGGAGAAGAATCCTAAGCTAGGAACCCCAACTCTTTTATGATGGGAAGCAGCATCCCTGATGTAGCCCTAGAGGGAGGAGGACATTTTTATATAATGAGCAATAAACAAACCTGCCCTTTGTTCCTGCCATCTGTCTTCAAGGTTGTTCCTTTTACACAAGGGCAGTCAGTGCTTCTATTCACATGACATACCAAAACATAAGGGGCCCTTGGAGGAAATTTTCATAACCCTGTTATTTTCTTCTTTGAGGATAAATATTTGTCCTACCTCCCTCCATTTTTCATACTTCCTAATTCCTTCACACTGTTGTTTTTCCTCAGCACTTATTTTTTTAAAGAATGGTGATATTTTTAAAATCCAGAAATAGAAATTATTGTATAAAATATTCTATAAAGTAGAATAGAAAGTACATTTGTGTGTATATGACATTTATAGTATGTATACAGTATTATGTGCCTACTAAACACATAAAATGAGCAATAAACATAATTATATTGCATCATTTTTACATGGTATAAAAATGTTTTTCACTATGGATGTTTCTCATTTGTCATGTCCCATGTAAAAATATTACATAATTAAGAATGTAAAACTGAGGCACTCATATAGAAACATTGAAACTGTTATTCATATAATGACAACATTTTCTGATAATTCTAGTGGATAAAAATGAAAATAAATAAGAGCAAACTTAGTTTTTACATTTATGCATTTTCAAATCAAGAAGTATATCATGAAGTTACTCAATAAAATACAAATGTAACTACAATTAGTTTTTAAAAGGATCTAGAAGCATGCTTATAATAGTATG
Organism: Anoura caudifer; assembly: GCA_004027475.1. Taxonomy (NCBI): domain Eukaryota; kingdom Metazoa; phylum Chordata; class Mammalia; order Chiroptera; family Phyllostomidae; genus Anoura; species Anoura caudifer. Next base: position 2,435 of record PVKU01008682.1, on the reverse strand, counting down.
TAACTCTTGTGACATGGTTATGACATTATGTTCCATTGTGAGATAATTACAGAAGAGAGGTAGAAATGAAGAAGAATTAGGGATATATGGCATCAAAAAGGCCAAGAAAGCTGCTGTTAAAAGTAAAACTGAAAAAAGATACTCTATAAATGGTTTTCTTTCTCAGATATAATTCTGATATAGTTAGTGAAAGGGGATGTAGCCATATTTAGTGAACTAAACAGCAAACAGAAAAGAGGGTTTGATTTTGCCCTGCCTACTGGTAGTTATTTTCCTCCCTAAATCATTTTAATCTACTTAATTACTTATTAATTAAAAGAAACACAATGTAAGGCGGATCTAAGATGGCGGCACAATAGGAAGGAGCATATTTCACTCCCCCCTACACACAGGAGAATATTTTGGCTGATTTGCAGCAGCACAGAGCAAACAGCCATCAGAAACGCAGCATATTTGAAGTGAGGAGATCAAGGAATTGTAGTGGACACTGGAGGACCAGACGGTAAGGAGAGTGCTTCAGAACTAGAGCCCAAGGGACAGCGCGGACACCAGGGCCGGGACTGAGGCCCGGGCGGGCTCTTGCCAGGCTCGCCACAAGAATAGGGAGGGAGCTGGGTCAACTGCTTCCTCCCCAGCCAAACAAAATTTTAGCGGCACTGGGATAAACCCAGTTGCTTGAAATCTTACAGAGAGGAGTTGGGATCTCAGTGGCAGACAAGCTGGGGGTGTGAACACCCACGCATATCCCAGGGAAGGTCTGCATACCAGAGCTCGCCTGATTGTTGGTGGCCAGCGCCACTGGGTCAGCAACACACCTGAGCTCCCGGGCCTTTGGCCCCCGGCACCCGAGTGGCAGCTGCAGGCGCGGCCTTGCAGGAGGCTGGTGCCCACAGGTCATTTGCTCCTGGTGACATTGACACAGCCACGCACCTGGGCTGGCGGGACCTCCAGAGCCCAGCGCCATTGGAACAGGCGCGCGCCCACGGGACAGCTGTTCAGCTGCTCGCCTGAGCACACCTGCCTCCGCGCCATTGTGGCGGGCGCGCACCCGCAGGGCGGTTGATCCGCTGCTCGCCTGAGCTCACCAGCCTCCGGTGCCCAGTGCCGGAGGGGTAGCCACACGCCTGAGCCCGCCATCCATCAGGGATGATTGCGCAAGGATTGGCTCCTGTATGTGACCACAGGTGGCTGCGAGATCATAGGCACCTGCGTGCAACTGGGATAGGCGCACACATCCTCAGAACTTATACCTGAGGCCCTGGGCAAAGAGGCCCAGGGCTAGCCCTGAGGACAGTAGCGCAAAGATAGATGAGCGCTGAACAAGGACAAAAGCGATACTGTCACCCCTAGACGATTGCAGCCAACAAGACCAGAAACACCAGCTCAGCAAGATTGAAAACAGCAAGAGTTGTTGGTTTTTGTTTTTTTTTAATTTTATTTTTTCGTTTTTCTTGTTGCTTTTTCTCTTTTTCTTCTTTCTCTTTTTAAATTTTAACTTTTTTCTATTTTTTCTATTATTTTTATTTTTACTTTTATTTTTTATTTTTTTAATTTTTATTATTTTTTTTACCCCTCAATGTCCTTTGCTTTGTGTATCTTCTTTCTTGCCTTATTCCTTCTTCCTTTCTTTCCAATTTTATCTTTTCTTGCTTCCTCTTTTTTTTTCTTTTTCTTCTTTTTTCTCTTCTTTCCCCTTTTTTTCTTTTTCTTTCTTCTCTTATTTCTTCTCTTTCCATCATTCCCTCTTTTCTCTTTTTAAATACCCAAGAGTAAGACAAAAAAAAAAAAAAAAACAGAACAAAACAATAACAAAAAACCAGCCCTGGAATTGTGAAAAAACCAGAGATGATCCCAAGGAGGGGGCATTTCAACAGATAAGACCGTGGAAACTGTGAACACCAGGATACCTGAAACAGACAGCTCCACTGAATCTCACAGGTATTCTACCACAGTTCACACCATAAACCCAGGGAGCCAGAACAGATCAATTTAAGCAGTTAAGGCTAATAAGAAGAACCTCAAAAACAATGGGAAGACAAAGAAATAATCCCCAAATGAAAGGAAAGGAGGAAGCCCCAGAAAGAATGCTAAATGAAACAGAGGCAGCTCAACTGTCAGATTTTGAGTTCAAAACAATGGTTGTCAAGAAGCTCCACAAGCTCTCAATGAGCTACCAGAAACTACAGGGAAGCTACGATGAACACACTGCAAATTATATCAACACGAAAAAGGAAATAGAAACTATCAACAAGGGCCAAGAGGAAATGAAGAGTACAATTTCTGAACTGAAGAATACAGTGGAAGGAATGAAAAGCAGAACTGATGAAGCAGAAGATCGGATTAGTGAGTTGGAGGACCAAGTAGAAAAAAACACCCAGAAAGAGCAAGAAAAGGAAAAGAGGCTCAAAAAGAATGAAGAGGGATTAAGAGAAATG